>JANRGW010045027.1:0-27417 GCA_024733675.1 Psilopsiagon aymara | reverse complement strand
CTCCAAGTGAGGTCTCATGAGAGCAGAGTAGAGGGGCAGGATCACCTCCTTTGACCTGCTGGTCATGCTCCTTTTGATGTAGCCCAGGATATGGTTGGTTTCAGGTCTGGTTTCTGGTCTGGGAGCGCACACTGAAGATGGCTTATGTTAAGTTTCCCATTGACCAATACCCCACGTCCTTCTCCTCAGGACTGATATCAATCTAGTCTCTGCCCAGACTGTATTTGTGCTTGGGATTGCTCCAACTCAGGTGTAGGACCTTGCACTTTGCTTTGTTGTACTTCATGCGTGTGCAGGTTTGTCTGGATGGCATCCCTTCCCTCCAGTGTATCAACCAAACCACACAGCTTGGTGTCGTCAGCAAACTAGCTGAGGAAACACTCAACCCCACTGTCCATGTTGCTGAGAAAAGATGTTGTACAGGATCAGTCCCAACACCAAGTGCTGAGGGACACCATTTGTTACCACTCTCCAGCTGGACATTGAGATTTTGACCACAACTCTCTGCGTGTGGCCATCCAGCCAGTCCTTATGCACTGAGGGGTCCATCCATCAACTCCATTCTCTCCATTTCAGAGACAAAGGTGTTGTGCAGGACAGTGACAAAGGCTTTGTAGAAGTGCAAATAGACAAGGTCAGTTGCTCTGTCCCTGTCCATCAGTTCTATAGCCCCATCATAGAGGGACACCAAATTGGTCAGGCAGGATTTCCCCTTAGTGAAGCCATGATGGTGGCACCAACCACCTTGTTGTTTTTCATGTGCTTTAGCATGTTTTCTAGGAAAATCTGCTATATGGTCCTGCCAGGCACAGAGGTGAGACTGACTGGTCTGTAGTTCCCTGGGTATTGTGGATGGTCTCTCCCTTCCCCCAGTCATTAGCATTTATACCTGCATGAAAAAGTATTATGTATTTTTTTTAAAGCCCTGCACAAAGGTGAGGGATGGAGGCATATAAAAAAGATCAGTTTTGTATTATTACATTACCTACTGTTTCTCTGCATGAGGGTTTTGTAACATAAGTCATTTATTTGATTGCTAGGTATGCTTAAAGTGCTTGGCCAGACAGCTTTGAACTTCACTGAAGTACAAAAAGCAAGCTGTTCATTTAATCAGCACATTTAATTCATCCTGCTTTGCATGCTGTGCCACACTGTCTTCTTTCCATATAAGGATTCTGTGGTATCTTCCTGCAGCGCCCCTGCCTCTCTTCTGAAAGCAGCCAAAGATGGCTTTGTGCATATTGCTTGGGTATGCTATAGGCCCAACTCCTTTTCGGTGTGCAATGTAGCAGCTAACTCCTTCTCATATATCTCTTCTCTTCAGGTGAGTTGTTTATATTCAGGTTGCTTTGTTGTTTGGTTTGGTTTCTTTTTTTACACACTGAGAGCATGCTCTTAATTTATCTTGCTTTTGTATATTTATTTTTGCTCTGTGTGACTAAGTAGGAAGTGAATCAGCAAACTGAGTTTTGGTTATGTTAAGGATCTGTATCATTTATAGGGGTCTTCTGCCTTTAGACATTTCTTTTTGTTTAATATTGATTATTCATTAGATTTCTCTTTAAGCAGCCATTGTTAAGAATCCAATGAGGGTTTTCTAATGCTATGCAAAAATTTTAGAAAAACCTTCAAGGCAAAATTGAAGATAAGGATGAAAAATTTTCTATTGTATTAACAAAACTATGGCATATTTGTCCTGAGCTAGTAAGACTGGGGGTATTTGCTTTTTCTCTCAGGCTCGCTCACTCACACACAATATATGAATACATAGCATGCAATTTACAAAAAATTAATAGGACCTTTTATGTTACTTTTAGTGTTCTCTATTTTTTATCTGATTTCCCTTCTTATTCTGAGCTGTTTAAGGACAGCATAGCATTTCAGCCTTCAGAGATTCTCTGCGACAAACATTAGAAAAGATACTTGATTATCCTTAGCATCTGTTCATGCATACTCCACTTAACTGGACAGGTTTTAGATAACTCATAATTTTCATTCAGTCACATCCTGTCTTCCATTCAAAGTCTTTCCCCTGTAAGATGTCCAGAGCTAAAATTTGCTTATGAAATGATTGATCTGCTCATCAATCATCTAATAAATAAATGACAAATGGGAAAAGGTAATACAGATTTAAATCTTGTCTAAATTCTCTACTTCGGTGTGGAAGACTGAAGCTACCAATGCTCGCTTGCTGGTCATGGGATTGCCTTGTGAAGCACTAGGTCCATGGGACTAGTCCTATTTCTTTGGAAGCATTCTGCATGTTCCTTAGGGGCTCTATGGCCCTCAAGAAAAGGAGAGCAGTGTGGTCACATTGCAGTTCATTCTGCTTCCTCTCCCAAACCTCCCACATCTGTCCTGTAAGTTGGCTTTGGATTGTATATATTCATTTTTACAGACAATCTGAGAGGTAGACTTATGTAATGAGACTGAACCACCTGCTTGGAACTTCTGCTTTTTCTTCTTTTTTTTTTTCCTGTTACTAAAGCACCATTGACCTTCTCTTACCAATTGCTAAGTCCCACTGGCAGTTCCCCGATCTGCAAGTCCAGAATCCACAATACAAAAAGCCTACTTACAGAGGACACCTCATGTCAGTGAGAAGAGGTAGCAGTAAATTCTTTGTGTTAGATAGCAGCATGGAGATGGCCACTTAGCAGTCTTGGGCAAATCTTCAGAAGAAGAATATATGCTCAGACCGCACTGCAACTTACCAGAGCTAAGAACTAACCCTTACATTCCTTTTGTGACTTTGACCAGCAGCCCTCATACCTGTAGGGTTAGATGAGCTCAGAGCAGCCCACGTGGCTTAGAAGACAATGAGGGCTACCTAAAGTTTCTGAGGTGTAAAAGTTTCATAGTCCCCTCAGATGCTGACAAAGACATGTATAAATGAAGTCAGCATTGCTGTAACCTTCAATTCAGCTGTAATAGAGACCTCACTTTAAAATGTTGCTATGCAGAATTTAGATTCAGTGAAACCCAAGAATTTTCCTAGATGAAGACAGTAATGTCCTCTCTTTGTTGTGGGACCTGGTGGTTAGTATTATCAGGCTTTTCAGATACATTACTCCTTCCTTTAAGTCTTTTTTGCTCTGCTGATGAAAACGTGGTTATTTTCCAAATACACTTATAGCCCAAAATAACTGCCATTCACAGACAGTGAATGAAGCCCTCCCTGTGGGCTTTCGAATAGGCCTTTCTGAGCTACCTTTTGCAGCAGTGAGTAAGGCTGTTAATAGCACTTGTGCTTCTGGTTCACTGTGCATACAAGAAGTAGCATTGCTTTTGCCTTACATTGTCAGGAGTTTTAACATGATTGAAGTTTTTCGTTTTTGAGAAAATAATGGATGCTGAGATTCTGCATAGTGAATTGAAGCTTTAGAAACAGGCAGTGGAGTACTGCCTCTTATGTAGTGCTTGCAGGCTTGATATAGCTGATCTAAACTCAATGGAAGAAATAAGGTTTCTTTACTTCAGTATGCTCTGTTTCTTCTTCTTTTCTGTCTGCTCTCTCACTTCAACCCTGATGTGTTTTATGGCAGTTTGGTTAGTTTGTGGGTTTGCAAACAAGAAAAAAGACAGAATTTGCCTTCTTCTTGAATAGATTTGATTACATTCAGGTGTGTTTAGTGCTTATTTTACAGCTCATTCTGGTCATAGTTAGACAGTACATACAGAGCTAATCACTGCAGCATTTAGTATTCTCACAAGGAGTTCTTACTGATTGTAAGTGATCCACAGAATCCCATTTTTCTAATTAAGTCAAGAGTCCCTATCAGCCCATGATCTGTGGGAAATATAGGTCCCTGCACCTGCTGTCCTTCTGTCTCCAGACTGGTGTTTTTACAGATCTCTAATGATGAGGAAAAGGCAAAGATGATCCTACAGCTTGGTCCAAGGTTGGGATTATATTCATAGGCTTTCCACGTGATCAAGTAGCATCACATTGGCATTTCTCATCTGCTCAGCCTAGGAAATGTGCCTAGACCTCCTCAGAATTCTTCATGTCCATCCATCAGGTGTTTTTTACCACATGCGTTGGGGATGCTTGGTTTAGACTGAAACAATATGAAAGAATATAGAATTATAGAATACTTAGGGCTGGAAAGGACCTGAAGATCATCTAGTTCCAACCCCCCTGCTGTAGGCAGGGACACCTCACACTAAACCATGTCACTCAAGGCTATGTCCATACTGGCTTTGAACACCACCAGGGATGGAGCATTCACAACTTCCCTGTGCAAACCATTCCAGTGCGTCACCACCCTTACAGTAAAGAATTTCTTCCTCATATCCAATCTAAACTTCCCCTGGGTTAAAGTTTGAACCCATTACCCCTTGCCCTATCACTACAGTCCCTAATGAAGAGTCACTCCCCAGCATCCCTGTAGGCCCCTTTCAGATACTGGAAGGCTGCTATGAGGTCTCCACGCAGCCTTCTCTTCTCCAGGCTGAACAACCTCAACTTTCTCATCCTATCTTCATACGGGAGGTGCTCCAGTCCCCTGATCATCCTCATGGCCTCCTCTGGACTTATTCCAACAGCTCCATGTCCTTTTTATGTCGAGGACACCAGAACTGCACACAGTACTCCAAGTGATGTCTCATGAGAGCAGAGTAGAGGGGCAGGATCACCTCCCTCGACCTGCTGGTCACACTTCTTTTGGTGCAGCCTAGGATATGGTTGGCTTTCTGAGCTGCATGCACACAATGCCGGCTCATGTTCCTTTTTTCATCACAGCATAGATGAAGGAAGAGAGATGAAAAAGGTCTTCTGCTCTTTCTGAGAAAGAAATCAGACAGCGAAGACTATAAATGAAAGGAGGAAAGTAAGCTGAATGGCAGGAGATGGTGCCATCTTGTCCCAAACTGTAACCCTTCTGTAGTTCTGCAATACACACAGAGGTGTCCTCAGAGTCTGCCACAAGACAAGCCCTGTGTTTTCCTTCTTGAATCACAAATAGCAAGCATGCCTTAAGGGATCAGCCTTGTTAGAGTTGTTTCATAACAGCAAAGCTTATATAAGTTCACTGGCTAAATTTTCTCCTGAGTGTTACATCTCTACAGAAATCTTTTTTTGGTATAGGTCTGTTTGGGTGTTTGCTAGTTTGTATCTGTGAACTAGAGGTGTATGGGCAACCTTCACCTGATACTGACTGACAAATCTCAGTCTATTAGTGAGTGAATTCTGTAACCTGGAGACCTTGACAACATCAAAAGCTGTGGGTGAGACCCCTCAGAATAAATTCAGCTGATATACTGCAGGCCTCCATTTCCAAATGAAACGCGTGAGGTTCCCTTCTAATCAATAGCAAGAAACAGACACTTCATTGTTTACGCATCTCATTCTAAAGTCATTATTTAGAACAGACCAGATGAATTGCACTGAAAAAGAGCTCTGCCAGCCCATCTGTGTCAGAGCTGTGAAGAGTTCTGAGTCTTAACCAATCTAGCGCTGCCAAGAGGAAACTTTAATAGGGATGTGGTTATATAGTCAAAAGTTTTACTGCTTTATTTTGATTTTCTATAGAATCAAAGTTGGCAGTGCATGATAGTTTATTACATTACAGGGCAAAATACCACTTTGTTGATACAGTTATGTTCACACTGGAAACACTTTCTAGTAAACTGCAGCCATTTCCTCTACTCCATGCCTTATAAAGACCTGCTATCCAGCTCATTCATTCATACTTGTTTGCAATGGTAGGCCTTCATTTCTGGAACAATGAATAGGAAATGTTTTATTCTTTTGATTTTCCAATGCATTATTTTGCTCTACATCCTGCAATCCAGAATTCCAGAGAATTTAATATGAAGTTTCCTAAAATAAGGACATCCTGTTTCCAGATACTTACCATATATATTGCAAATATGAATCTGGATCCATGCTCTGGGGATACAGAACAATTTCACTGATGAATTTTTGATTTTGTGATGCCCTTTTTGTGAAAGCCCTTACAAGCTTTCTATCCAAAGATTATTGTCTACCCAAGCACTTGTTTTGTGCACACAGTTACATCCTCCAGGAGGAGGAGACAGTTTTGTCTACCTGCTGAAGTCAGTGATGAAGTGTCAATAAGACAATATTAAGCACTTCTGGAACTACTGGATAGAAGCTGTAATCTTAAAAATGTGTTAGCTAACACATTAAATAATATGCTTTAAAGTGCTCACAGGCAGAGTGAGATGGACTTCAGTTTATAAAAGTTCAACATGAGCTTTAGGAGAGGCTAGTCTGTATCATATTGAAATGCCACTGTGTTCAGTTTTCAGAAGTGTTAGGAAATTTTAAATCTAATCTCCAATTTTTTTAATAAAAGGTTATATTCATGCCTGCATAAGTTGTCACTGTACTCAGGATTTTCTTTTAAGTCTGGCTTCTGGGGTCAGGGACAAGCACTCTACTTGTGGTTTAAGATTGTGATAAAAAACAAAATTCAAGTATATAATAGCTAGGACTTGAGAGGCAAATATGTATATACGTATATAAAAACACAGTCTTTTATTTGTGAATCAGGTAGCAGCACTGCTGACATTCTGAATGAATACTTAGCTTTTCATATTTTATAACCTTTTTTCTTACTTTAGTTTTAATCCTAGATAAAAAATCTAAAGTTTAAGGACTTCTGTCATCCTCTCTGAGTCAGTGGAAACCTGCACTTTACATACTTGCAGGGTGAGTCAGCAAGACAATCCTGCCCCCCTGTGCCAGGCAGGATGTAGACACTGAAATGTTTTTTATTGTGGTCTTTGCCTCCTGGCAGCTCCCACAAAATGAATTTCCATCAGCTATCCCAAAAACAAAAAGAATGGCCAGACTTTCAGTTTACCTTCAGGGCCTCAAAGAAACAAAAAAAACAAACCAAAACAAAACAAGAAGTTACAATTGTGCAACTCATGCTGTTCCGTTTAAACAGTATCAATAAACAGTGAGATTAAGGTAGTTGCCCTTTTGTCAGTCTATTTTCAGGTATCTATGAAAAAAGGAAGCTTAACTGTTCACATGAAAACTAAGCCACACATACCCTTTCTCAAAATTTCAGACCTCAAATCACTTGTGCTTGCAAGTGCACAGCCACACAGGACATTACGTCCAAAGAGATACAGGTGCAAGAACACAATGGTGGAATCACTTTTCTATGCCTGGGATTCAAGTACAGCTCTGAATATTTCCTTTGCTTTGCTTCCAGGAGATTACAAGATGCTGATAGGATTTATGCCAGTTTTGGTTTAAAATTTACTATTACAGAGGTAACATATCCTTGATGTTTTACTAAAACACTGATGTGTATCTTACCAACAAGAAGTAAAATGTCTCACATGATAGCCCCAACACATGGCTTGCAAGCTGGATGAATCCTTAACAAGGACAGTTCATGATAATTTATCACAGGTGGCTTCAATGACCTAATAAGCTTTTTCAGTGATTAAAATAAGGTCTGATTGTTTTAATCCCTTCATTAAAACATGAACACAGGTATTTCAGAACACAGTATGTGTGTATACAGGACTGAGCTGTTTGTGAAAGATGAGAAAAATAACCCAAAATGATCTAACAAGATCAGACAAAAGAGAAGCAGTAGCAGGATTGATTTAAACTTGAAAAAATGAAAGCTAAAACGATAGAGGAAATAAAATCCAAACTAGTGAGTTTGAGAAGTGAGAGAAACTTGGAAGGCATTCCTGGTGAAACAAGCAGAAAGGGATTAACAGCCACAAACAGGCAATGAATTTCAAAATGCAACATGACAGTAAAAAGTCAGGGGCAATCCAGAATTCCAGAGAATTGTTTGGTAAGAAGTTCTCTAAAATAGAGACATTCTGTTACCAGATACTCGCCATATATATTGCAAATATGAATCTAGATTTGCTATTTAAAAGAGAAAAAGGAAATCTAAATGTGTGACCCGGATAAATTATAGCTACAAAATTATCAATGTTATTACAAACCAAAATAACTTGACTGCAACTATAAAAGCTTTGCCACTTCCAGAATGCCATTGCTGTGCAAGTGCATTTTGGGGCTGAAGGCAAAAAGCTAATAGATGACCCAGAAGTGCATAAGAGGCTCTTCAGCAGTAAGTATAGTGGAGTCCAGGGTTAAGGGAGTGTTGCTGGTGGAATGAAGAGGGAAATGTCAGATATGAGCATACAGGACCAAAAGAACTTACTCAGCATCAGTATTGCTCGCTTACCTAACAGCACATCACTGTGAGAAAGAAAAATAGCAAAGGTGAGGACATATACATATGTGTCTGTTTCCTTATATATATCTATGTGTTTATATATGAACATAAAATGGAAAGAAAAAAATATTTTTTAAGTGACAACATATTTCTCACTTACTTAAACGTGTAATATGCTCAAACAGATGCTGTTGTTGCTTTAGTAAATGACTTCAGTATTCCCTTACTTCACAGCTATGTTTTTCAGATAACCAGAGTTAGGATCAGCTGTATTGATTAGGATCATTACTCAGAGTTCCAATGACAGTTAGTGCAATCAACATAAATTGGTGATAAATATGATCACTCATATGGAAGCAATAGTCAGAAGATGTACAAGTGCAGACTGTGTGTTGCCTTCTGTTGTTTCCATTGATATTATTTTCCTGTAAATGATTTTTCCATTTCCTTTCAAACCCTATTTTTTGATAATTTTGCGCACTGTGCATGCGTAGTATTAGCTTTGAAGGATGATAATTTAGTGATGGTTTCTCAGCAGGAAGAAAATTAAAATGTACAGCCTTTTGTCTGTGTGGTGAGTTGCTAAATCACTTCCCACAGTATGACACAGCTTGCGGCATTATACATGACATAAAAACTCTTCATTAACATGTGTCGTTAACTGTGTCCGTCTGTGAAAAATGTGTTATGTTAGATGGTCTGTTCATAAGTAAACCTTGTGGTAGGAGAAGATTTTGTACTCCTATGAATAAGAATTAAATACTGAAATTATACATATCTCATGACAAAGATACAAGGAAGTAGGTTGGAAGGTCTCTCTGCCCTCAATATCTAGCATGTTATTTGTTGCCTCTTCTCCACTGTCTGTGTAAACATCTGTTCAACTTCTCTAAACAAGAACCTTGGAAAAGAACTTTATGCAACACATCAGAAATGAAATACAGTTGACTTTTTTACATGGAATTTACTTTCTTTTATTAATTCTGCACACCTTCATGCAAAGTCTACCTTGTTGAGCAGTAGGTCAGGAGCTTCTGTACAAGTCAGTTGCCTCCATGACAAAAAAAGCCTCTAGGGTGTGCAATAGCATGGTGGCATACTGTGTGTGGGAACCTCACTCTGCCTAGGGTTCTTCTTCGACTTAACTGCTAGCTGTTTAAAGCCAGTTGTGGTCTGCTAGGTGTGCAGGTACAACAAAACACCTCAACTGGTGGGCTTTTCTTCTGAGAGATGGCCATCAGGGCTCAGGCACAGAAGTTACTGTGGAGAAGGGATATGGAGTATAATATTAATTCTGAGCAGAATTTTATTCAGTTATTTATTTCTTTAAATGTAGTAAGTGCATAGTTGGGCTTCTGTTGCATTGATACTGGAAAGTAGTTTCAATATGTATTTGACAGAAAGGAAGAAAGTCAGATGAAGAGATTGTGCCAAAGACGCAAAAATTAATGACATCTGCGATGTGATAAATACAAATTAAGTGTGCCCTGTAGGCATCTGGTCCTTCACTGTAAATCCAAGTAAAAGAGCGTACATAAGAATTACAGTTTGAACATTAATATCTTTTACCCACAATATATTGATTTGATGCCATATACCATTATCAAGTAGATTTGAATTTTAATGTCAGAAACTAATCTACTGACAACAGATACTTTGTACTCATATTTGAAATAACGCTGGACAGAAATGACACCCAATCTAGTTCATGAACTATTAAATTATACTAAAAATTGAATGTCATTCTATAAAATACTTAGTAGAGAATTCTTTGGACACTGAAGCATGCAAAGAAGCATACTTCTTTGTGCAAGGTAAGAAGAGATAGAAATGGTTGATTAGAAAAAAAATTCTCATTGATGAATCTCTGTGATGCCTGCCTCCCATCTTTGGTACCACACAGCTTTCAATGCCATGTTCAGGTTTTACTGCATTGTTTTAAATGAAGACCCAGAATGGATATTATTGAACAAGCATATACTTCCTGATTACAATTATGGTGATGGACTATCAGTGAGATACATAATAATAGATGTCATAAACACACAGAGAGTATTAGCTGTTACATCTTTAGGTGTTCTCTCCTTTATATGTTTTTGGGGTTTTTTTTTGGGGGGGACAACTAAACTTTTTGCAAAATTATATGTCATATTCCTCACATAGTGTTATGAAAATGTATATATTAACAGTATAATCAGTTTTACCCTCCAGAAGAACTGGATTCATTTTGATTATAATCTGTCAAAACTGAAATGTAGCAGGTGTTTTTTTAAAATGATGTTATGGCCTCAGAAACGTATGAGAATCTTCTGTTAAGGTAGCTTTTGTGCTTTATTCTCTGACAAAGCTGAATTTATTTTTCTTAAAGTAGACGTCGTTCCTACCAGAACAATGAAAGACTGTGATGCACTAGGTAGTATGCATTTTGACTAGCCTTCTGGCTGAAAATGAACCAGAAATTTGTTAGTGTCACAATAGACATGCAGCTTCTGCATCACTGATTTATATTCCTCCAAGGGGAGGTTAAAGGTGTAGTCTTTCATTGCATGGTGTGCACTCTTTTGCTCTGCACAAGAAAGATAAAGCCTGTCAGAAGGAAGGGATGAGTCATTGGTATTTCTCTGGTTTCTTCTATATCAGCTTATTTCACAATCATAAGGCATTTTCCAATTGATTTGCCCTTTAATCCGGACAGAAAACATAACATTGTATAAATAATAATTGACACATCAAATACAGTCAGTACTGGCCAATATTCCTATATCACAGCCTGTTGCAAGAATGAAGGGGTTGTTATATCCCATTTTTGTTATTACATCCCCTTCTCCTCAGATCCTTTCCCTTGGTGCTTTGTGATACTAAAGATGGAAGGAATTTATTTTGTTAATTTTTCCCCTTCTTTGTACTCCTCTATCCATGTTCAACACTTCTGTGTTGCTAGGTCATCTTAGTCTGTTTTCTTATCATATGTTAAAAAAACTGACTTTCAGTGAGCAGGTGCTGGTACCATCATTGAACATGTGCATCACAAACTCAGTATACATCGCCTATTCTAAGTAGAAGAGGAGTGGCTAGGACACCCCTAGATTTTAGTCCTTCTCTCAATGAAAAGGACTGAAGTGCAATTTCCCTATTGTCACAAATTAATCTACCTCAGCTTTCTGTTTTGATAATTATTTCCTTTATTGATTGTTTTTCTTGGTCTTCACTAATTGCTTCAATAATTATAAAGGGCTTCATGAATGCAAGAGGTAAAAGAATTTGTATTAGCCACAATCGCTGAGGTTTTATGACCTTCATCTGTAGTGTGCCAGAATGACGAAATTAATAAAAATAGTCTAAGTTTAAAATCTGCAAATACCCAGATCTTCCTCATCAGAAAGGGAGAAAAGATCCTGAGCTATTTCTCAAAGCTCTGTTTCTTGGGGCTTTGTATGACTCAGCTGCTCACCACTTCAACAAATATCTGGCAAATGTTAAGATCTGATTTTTATTATTATCAATTTTACTACTGATTATTTCTAGTATATTCCTGCTATGCCAGTAATCATGGCCACAAAAAGTTTATTATTCAAGTACTCCTGGGCTCTTCTGCCTTGGTTTTGCTCAGAGTGCTTCGTGTTTTTAACCTCAGCACTGTCTTCAAAATCCCAATCAAAAAGTTGAGCTGGGTTTTTTGATTGGTAGGTTCATACATTTTGGATGGCTTGTCTCCTGCTAACAGTGGATTATTTATTGGAAAACAGATGGAAAGCCTGAAGCAACCACTCTCCCTGCCTCTCCCTGCAGCAGGGTCTGAGCACGAAGTGCAGAGCAGCTGGTACAAAGCCAGCTTCCAAATGGCCATCAAGATTGAGCATTGCAATCATTTAATGTGCTGTACAGAATAATCCTATATGGGCCCAATCTCCGTCATATCGCCAAGAAAAGTGAGATAGAGAGAAGAGATGGAAAAACTAGATGGAGATTCATAAGGCAAATAACCTATCACGATTGCTGGGAATAATAAGAGTTTAGGAGACATATAGGAGGACATGGGGAAACAAATGGAGCATATGACACACACAGAAGTATGGTGGATGAAGGAGACCTCAGACTCACTCTATGGAAAGGATGGCTTTAATGGGGAGAGTGCCAGAGCTCATAACAGACAGGCAAGGTAGGAAAGGGCTCCTGACACAATCCCATCCCCTAAAAAAATGGCAATAGAAAGCTTTCCCTTGCCATCCCAGCCTGTGTCAGGGGCTGCAGAAGGCTTTGCCATACCTTCCCATATCATAAGGTGGG
Source organism: Psilopsiagon aymara (assembly GCA_024733675.1). Lineage (NCBI taxonomy): Eukaryota > Metazoa > Chordata > Aves > Psittaciformes > Psittacidae > Psilopsiagon > Psilopsiagon aymara. The sequence goes on along the minus strand of JANRGW010045027.1, from coordinate 14,941 downwards.
GTCTGGGGAAAGGGAGGAAAGATACACTCAGTTACAGAAGGAAAAGTATGTCTCTTAAAAATACTGGAAAGCCACACTTCCTGCTCGGAAGTGCATTTGGCATGATCATTCGCAAATAAAGGGAAGACGTTCAACTGGCAGCACTGAATGCTTTGGGCACACATCCAAATTCAGCTGTTTCTTGACACCCTCACCAGTTACTTAAATAAACGGAGAAAGTTTTAGAAAGGAGTCCACCCCAGATCCTGTCACTATACTGCGACCTCTGATCAGCCAATGGGCTTTGGAGGCATCTTGCTATAGACAGGTATAGAACAATCTTAAGGATCAAACAGTGACCTCAACACTAACGTCATAAAATTAAACCAAAAAAGGTTTTGGTAGAGATTTTGTTAGTTTGGTTTGGGGTTGTTTTGGGTTTTATTTTTGCTTTGTTGTTTTTTCTGTGTTTTTCTGGTAAGATGATAATGGTTATAGTTGGACTTGATGATCTCAAAGGTCTTTTCTAACCTAGTGATTCAGTGATTGATTCCATGATGCACTCCAGTTAATTGTGTACTCCTTTCTGAAACCAGAACATCAGCAGTACAGCATGTTCCTGAACTCAGTGAAATAAACATTGTACTCAGGAGTGTTTTCATTAGGGTGCTTCTCTGCTGTCAGTGCTTTTGTCTTTCTACATAATTCATCTTAAGAGCTCTCTGACACTAGAGCTTTGTACTTCTAGGGATGACAGGCATCCTTAGAGGGCTCTAGGTCCAAACAGTGGTGTGTAGATTGCAGCTGTCTCTAAAAGTTCATATTCCTGATATATTTACTGTATGGGCAAATCTCTATAGAATTTATCTGTTTGATATCCGTGCTGTCTGTGGGTGAGAATATACTAGAGACAATTCCAGGTTAGATTAATGTTTATTCAGGGCATATATGAATCAGTAAGAAAGTGATCCTCTGGAGATGTATTCAGAGTGAACCCTAAGATATACTGACAAGTGAGTTCAACCTGAAATGTACTGAGTATAGCAAGGTGCAGGTTTGGCTTCTGTTGCAGTTTCTCCAGGGTACAATGCCATGTTACTGTGTGTAGCTGAATTAAGTCTGAACCCTTAGGGGAAAATATGTCATGCTGGATCTGACAGCTAGAGAGAAGCAAGACATGCCATGCTTCCAACCAGCACGGAGGCTAAAGATGTATTCCCAGTAGGCATGTGTACACAACGTGCTGTTGTGGTTTAAGCACAGCTGGTAACCCAGAACCACACAGACACTGGCTCACTTCCTCCCTTCCTCCCCCTGCTCCTGGAAGGATGGGGAGGGGAACTGAAAGAATGTAACTCCCACAGGTTGAGATAAGAACAGTCCAGGAACTAAAGTATAACACAAACCACTGCTGCTGCCACCAATAATAATAATGACCAGGGAAAACACAAGGGAAGAGAATACAACCACTCACCACATGCTGACCGATACCCAGCCAGACCAAGCAGTGATCTGACTCTTCCGAATAACTGCCCCCAGTTTTATATAGTGGGCATGACGTGTTGTGGCATGGAATACCTCTTTGGCTAGTTTGGGTGAGGTGTCCTGTCTCTGCTTCTCCCTGGCAGAGCATGAGACTCAGAAAGTCCTTGATCAGACTAAACATTACTGAGCAACAAGTGAAAACATCGGTGTCATCAGCGTTGTTCCCAGCCAGAAAGTCAAAACCACATCACTGCACCAGCTACTAAGAAGGAGAAAAATGACTGCTACTGCTGAACCCAGGACATATGCACATATACAATACATATACATACATATATATATGGCCAGCCACACACATCACAGACACACAGAGTGCCCCCACAAATACAAACAGCACCAGCAGTCTTGTTCTGCTCCCCTCCCTGGCACAGCACCATGGAGTTCCATTACTGAGAATATATGTCTGTGTAGACACATGCAGCACAGGTCCCTCCTTCAGCTGGGTTTATACACTCAATCTACCCTGTAGCTCCCCCTAGATCCCATTCTCCCAAGTTGCTGGTACCTGGATTAAAGACTCCAATGTGGACCCATGGTGATGGGTTTCACGCCTGGACAGTGGGGCTGGGGCTCTCCTGGGACAGCCCTGTGAGGGGCCTCAATGTGGTTTCCCTTCTCCCGAGTCCTAAATTTTGGTTGTCATCTGCCTTTGTGCCGTTGTGCTCCTCTGGGCTTGTGGGTGTGGGCTTTTGACAGTTTGATGGCTCCTGAGATAGATCCGGAAGCAGCCAGGGCCAGGATATTATTTGGGCTCTTCCACTGCCATTGTGTCTCTGAGCTCCTTTGAGCTTTTATCACATAATTTAATGTGAACTGTCTAGTTTCCACAATGCTAACATCACACATTGCTCCTATATTGTTCTGTGCTAAGTGTTTTGGCTTCTAGCATCTCAGCTACCTCATCGAACTGGGGCTGCATATTTCTGAATCCTAGTCCATTATGCCGTGCAATATTCCTTGTAAGCTGCCCATGCAAGCACACACAGACACCCTGACATTGTTGCCTGGACAATTATTTGAAGCTTTGCATATTCACATGTGCAGGGTCACACTGCTTCACACAGGTTAGTCTCCTGCTTCATAGAAAGTTTTGTTCTTTCATAGCTGGATTCAGTCTTCCTGCTAGAACCAATTTCTTTATTGAGCTGATTCTTTTATAGGGCTCAAGCAATCATATCTGAGAACAGATCACAGAATCACAGAATCACAGAATGATTGAGGCTCAAATGGACCACCAGAGGTCATCTAGCCCAACCTCCCTGTTTAGACAAGGTCACCTTGAGCACATTGATCAGGATTGTGTCCAGCCAGCTTTTTAATATCTTCAGGGAAGGCAGCTCCACAGCCTGCCTGGGCTCTATTACAATGCTCAGTCACCCTCACAGTAATAAAGTTCTTCCTCATGTTCAGGTGGAAAAACCTATATTTTAGTTTATGCCCGCTGCCTCTCTTCCTATTGCCTGGTGCCACTGAGAAGAGTCTGGCTGCATTCTCTTAACACCCTCCATTCAGATACTTACCAATATTGATCAGGTCTCCCCTGAGCTGAACAGGGCCAGCTCTCTGAATCATTCTAGTGGCACTTTGCTGGACATGCTCCAGGAGCTCCATGTGTCTCTTGTACTGGGGAGTCCAGACCTGGACACAGTACTCCAGATGTGGCCTCCCCAGGGCTGAGAGGCAGGATCACTTTCTCAGATATGCTGGCACTGCTCTTCCTAATGCAGCCCAGAATACCACTGTTTTTTGGCCACAGGGACACATGCTGGCTCACAGAAAATTGTTGTCCACCAGGACCCCCGGGTTTCTCTCTGCAGAGCTGCTTTCAAGCAGGTCAACCCCTAACGTGCACTGGTGCATGGGATTATTTCTGCACAGGTGCAGGAGCCTGCACTTGCCCCCTCGGGAGGCACCAGTGGTTACAGATCTCCAACTAGATTCTGTGCCAGTGACCACAACCCTCTGAGAACTGCCATTCAGCCAGTTCTCCACCTCACCATCTGCTTGTCCAGCCAGTGTTTCCTGAGCTTTCCTATAGGATGGCATGGAAAACAGTGTCAAAAGCTTTGCTGAAGTCCAGGTAAGCAACATCTGCTGCTCTCCCCTGATCTCTCCAGCCAGTTGAGCCATCTTAGAAGGCAAACAGGTTGGTTAAGCATGATTTCCCTTTGATAAATCTATACTGACTACTCCTGGTCATCTTCTTTTCTTCCATGTGCTTAGAGATGGCTTCTAGGATGAGCCATTCCACCACCTTTTCAGGGATTAAAGTGGGACTGACTGGCCTGTACATGTAGCCCTTTAAGCTTGTACTTAGTCTTTTCACAAAAGATAATGTGCTGTAACATCAATGACTTCTTCCTCTCTGTCATGAAGATGCATTTCACTCTGCTTGATTGTAAAAAGAATTTACATTCATTTTTTATTTTTACTTAAAGGGGTTTAGAGCATGATAATAGTGTCTTTGGTCTTTATAACAGTATGTTCACCATTTTAATCTTTGTAGTATTTACTTTGAAACTTGTGTGCTCATGAGTGTTGAAGTTAACAGTGGATAGCTTTGCCCAGGAAACACTGGTTTTATTCTCTTCTTCAGTAAATGACAGTTTTATAAGTGGCAGGAATACAAATCTCATTATACCCTATTAAATTAAAAAGCAATATTTTCAGAAGAATATATTGTGAATTAAAAAGTGTTACAAGGCATTCCTAGGAGCAAAGTGAGGTAGCGTGGTAATACTGAAGCAGTGTGCATCCAGACATATGCCAGAGTGAAGTGTTTAATTTTGCCTTTCTTTAGGGTTCATTCAGACAAAGTAGGATTTTTGTGTCCAAAACACAAAACCATGTTTTGAGCATTTTTTTCAGATAGCATTTCATTCCATCAAACAAAGTAAAAAATCCTACATATTATCTTTTTCAGTCTTCTGTCAGAATAGACCAAAACTCTCTTGGAGATTTACCTTTGTAACTTTACAGTACTTTAAACTGGTAGTAGAAAATATAGGACTGTTTAGTTAACACTCCGCAAATGCTCTTTACTGACAACAAATGCTGCAGAATCACAGTACATGGAGAACAAGTCTCACGTTGATCACTGAAAGTAATGGATCATTGAATTCTGCATTAATCTGCTCCTCTGGTGTCTATACATTATAAAAATTTAAGCATGTTGCAGATTGCCTGCCTACCATACAACTAGAATGTGAAAGATTTACCCGGTAAATTACTGTTGACATACACCAGCTCACTAAGACTAAACAAGAACTGCTGTATTTAGCTTACTGCAAAAATTAGTTTTCCCTTTTCATGACGTCAGTCTTCCTGAGGCTAAAGTTCTTTACAAGGACAATGGTTTGTGTTTTGGATTAATCAGACGCCTGGGTCATTTGAAAGGTCATATATGCAAGAAACAGCAAATTCTCTTTTTTAAATGGCCTGTGTGTTGGCCTTTGTGGAGAACAATGGGAATAAAAATCTACAGAAGCCATTAATGGAAATGTATGTCCACAATAAAACATGACAGCAATAATCCTATTGAATTCTTTCAATCTAAGCTCCTACTTATGTGGGGTTGGGTGGGGATACATTTGGCTGGTTTTCATAGTCAGCTGTATTTTTGCAATATGAAAAATAAGGCTTTGGAATTGTAATCAAGAACAAGATCTCTTGTTGCTTAAAAAAAATCTTTATAACTGGAAGATGAGACATAAGGAAACCAGATAAAGAAAATCTAAGAATAAAGTAAGTTGCTTCGGGAATGACAAGCATTTAAATGCACATAGTTCATAGAATGAAGAGTCATGTCTGACTGCAGTAAAACAAAAGGGATTGCATTCATGAGCAAAGAAACTCATGTAAGGCTCTGGAACAAGAGTCTGAAAAACAAGGCTACATGAATTCTCTTTATACTGCTGTGATGATATTTCTTCAGGTTGTATGTCTTCATCAATTTCTTATATTTCACCTTTGCAGAGTACGCACATAGTTCCTTCTGTAAAGCTTAACATTTTTTTACTGAGTAGTCTGCTTTTGAAACATTTTCAATTTCTTCCTGACATAAGAGGAATGAATTGATCCTCAACTCACAACTGTTCAAAAGTCAGCACTTTCAGAGACCTTAATGGACTAACATCCTCTGACGTTTGAGCTACTCAAATTTGCAAAGTTGCTATGGTGACAAATGAGGTTCTGGTTAAAAAAAAGTTAGTAATAATTCTTTTTTGCTCAACCACAAATTCCAGAAGAACTCAACATGGTTCCAAGAGAACATTTCTGCCAAAATAAATGCATGGTTCCCTTTCTTTCTGAGCACTTGTATCTTTAGTGAAATTTAAGTCTACAGGGTGCTTTGGTTACAGTACCTTCAATGACTTACTCAAAATTTCTATCAACCATATTTAAAATGGCACAGTGTTCATTTCTTGAAGGAAAGATCAGGAATTGCTCAAGGTACAATATGTAGCACTAAATGCCTGGGGCTTGCTTCAGTTCCCTTTTCCTCGTTCTGATAAAGTAAAATAACCTGAAAGACAGTGCGATCCTTCACCTTAAATTCCTCTGCCTGGCACTGCAAACCCATCACACATAGCTTAAAGGTGCTTTGACTCATGCCCTGTGACTCTGGCCCTATGGGCAATGGCACTGAACCTAGGGTTACAAAGGTAGCTATAGCGGTTTTTGCCCCTGTTCATCCCTCTGGTCTGGCAAAGCCAGCTGAGGTGATTTGATCCATTTTCTGTCTCTCAACATCATTATTTTTTTTTTGTGCATGAAGGATTTTGCAAACAGGGATCTGAATACGTAGTGATAACAGCTGTTAAAGAAGGGATCACTAGTGAACTTAGCATCCCACAAAGACCAGCTTCCAAAACGGGACAGATTTGTGAAGCTATTTCATATTTTCTCACAGAGACCTAGGGCCCTGATACACAACAGGATTCCCTTCCAGGGTGCTCTCTCCTTAACATGTCGCAGGTCAGTTTCTATTCAAAAATGGGGAAAGTGAGAGATGCTTTTGTCCTGGGTTCAGCAGTAGCAATCACTTTTCTCCTTTGGTAGCTGGTGAAGTGCTGTGATTTTGTCTTTCGACCTGGGAACAGCACAGATAACACCGATGTTTTTAGTTGCTGCTCAGTAATGTTTAGTCTGATCAAAGACTTTCTGAGTCTCATGCTCTGCCAGGGAGGAGGGGAAGCTGGGAGGAAGCGGAGACAGGACACCTGACCCAAACTGGCCAAAGAGGTATTCCATACCACAGCTCGGCATGCCCAGTATATAAACTGGAGCAGTTACCCAGAAGGGTAAGATCACTGCTTGGTTGGGCTGGGTATCAGTCAGCTCGTGGTGAGCGGTTGTATTCTCTTCCCTTGTTATTTCCCTTATCATTATTGGTGGTATCAGCAGTGGTTTGTGTTATACCTTAGTTACTGGACTGTTCTTATCTCAATCTGTGGCAGTTACATTCTTTTGATTCTCCTCCCCATCCCTCCAGGAGTGGGGGAGAGGAAGGGGGGAGAGTGAGAGGGCGACTGCGTGGCTGACTGGGGTTAAACCATGACAGTTCTTTTTGGCGCCCAAGGTGGGGCAGGAAGGCTTGAGATAATGACAGACCTGACCAGAGTGTGTCTAATCGTATTTGTGATAAGCATTCATTGTTTTGGATCAATAGTCACTCATCACAATGCTGATTTGTTGGCTCTCACAGTTGTTGCTCTTGATCTTGGAGTTTCAGCATGTCGTACCTTACGTACAGCAGGTATTTGCTGCCTTAGTGTTTATCAGCTGGGGGCTTGGGCTAAGGTTTTTTTTTACTGTACTTTATGGTAATGACTTGTAATACAATAGACTCATCGATCACAAAACTGATCTGGTTTGCGTTCCCAGTGTGGTCACCACCTCTATACTTTGGGAGGTATATAATAGAAGTGTACAGCAATTACACATCTTTTTTTCCCCTCCTCAGGTGGTCAGCCTATGAGGGAGACATTCCCACACACCCTGAAATATATACATAATTTTCTCTCTCAGTTGATCATATGCGGACAGAAGAGATACTAATATAGTTAATAAGCAGTTGACTTAGCAGCTGTCTCAGAGCTTAAAACATAGTCACAAGTCCAAGGCATAGTGTAAATGCTTACAGTAAGCTTGCTTCACCCTGAGTTACCTTCTAGATCAGGTACTGCTCTCTGTTAGAAGGTGGTAGCCAGCAGCATCACTCCTGACTGAGCCTGGAGCCAGGACATGGAGCTTTCCTTCTGCAGAGTAGGCATGAGTATCCGCAGAATGGTGGCAGTCAGCAACTGAGGAGTGCCTCGAGTGGGCTCTCAAGTTGCCCATTAACTGCATTTCATTGAAATTGCAGAAGAGCAGTATTTTACTCTGCCCATGGCAGGGGGTTGGAACTGGATGATCTTTAAGGTCCCTTCCCACCCAAACCGTTGTATTATTCTAACAGAGCTTTGTACTATAAGCTGTTTCACCACCACTACTGAAGGTGCCATGGTGTTTCAAGGCGCAAGATACCCCAGTTCAGCTGTGGGCATGTTTAGCACTTGTATAATTTGAATGGGATGTAAATCAAAGTTCAAACTCAGCCCATGTTCGTGGCTTAATGCACAGTGTAAGCATTGCTGTCATCCATATAGGCCAAAGACCTATATTAGAACATGCTGGTTAGAAACAACAGAAGGAAGACAGAATGGTTTTGAAGTTCTAATGATAAATTTAGATTCTGATTTTAAAAAGTGAAAGATAACAAATGAATAAGCTGTTGATTTTGTTTCAAAGCTCTGGTTTTATATTATAAGGTTTGCATTAAAATGTGAAAATTCTTCTAATTGGGTGAATGTGTCACTGCTTCTTTCTAAAAATACAGGAAGAATGTTGATGGCAGGAAAAAACAGTGAAAAACTAACATGCAAAAGTAAAACCTGTGATTATATTATTCCTGAAATAATAATTCCTGACAGATAATCCTTAATTTAGTTGAAATCCATAAATAAACATAATCATGTTACGCTGAATGTCAAAATCAGTTATTGTCTTTTTTGACTTGCTACTATTCTGTTTGAAATTGTTTTAAGGGGAATTTGCTTTGCTTTGACTTCATTCTCTCTCTCTCTCTCTCTGTCTTTTTTTTAAGGTCAACTCAAATCAAAACATACTCTTGGGATAATGCCCAGGTTATTTTGGTTGGTAATAAATGTGACATGGAGGATGAACGGGTAATCTTCACTGAGAGAGGCAAACATTTAGCAGAGCAACTAGGTAAGGAATTACAAAAGCTTTATGATTACTTGTGAGAAATCACAAAGTAACATCATTAATTGCTATGGCACTTGGAATGTTTGTGACACATTCACTTTAAAGGAACAGTCACACACTACCTCCCTTTTGTTTCTGCAGGCTGAGGTCTGAAATGTCCACTAATACTGTAACATCATTAGAATGGACATGCGTCCAGGGATGACCTTATACAGAGCTGTGACATGTCTGCCATCTAAAAGGGTCCACAAGACCAATGCTAGCTTAGAGGTTGGGTTAGACTAAAGATGTATCTGATAAAACATTACTAATTCTGATTCTTAGACAGGAAGTACATTATGGCCTTTGTGATAAGCAGCAAGATTAGGCATGTGTCTGTATATATACAGTATGTTTAGACAGTTATAGCTATAGGCAGGTGCATCTGAGTGAGGGAATTATAAAAAAAAAAAACCTCCCACAAACTAACAAAAAAAGCAGGAGAGAGTGTGAGCTACACCTCTTTGCAAGCTGAGAACATTTGGGTTATGATTACTAATAATCCAAACCAGAATGACAATAATATCCAGCTCCCACTGCTAATAGGTCAACTATTGCACATTCACACAGGTGTAAATAATGTGAACCTCTGTTTCATAAAGTCTCTGCCTAGGAGACAAACATTGTCCACTCAGAAAACTATGGAGGTGTGAACATCTCTGTTTTTTCTGTTTCTGCCCAGCAGTGATATTCTTTCATACCATGAAAAGTTCTTGAGGTGACAATGGGCAAACTGTAATGGAAAAACTCCAGAGCATCATCTTAGTACTACTACCAACCTGTTTTTTCCTTCAGACTTGGTATCTCTGGAGAGCATTCTCAGCAGGTGTGCAAATCAAACCCTGTCATCATTTGAAGTCAGTTTCTGTGCTGTACTGGGCACAGGTTTGTTACTATTTTTAAAACTGGCTGTGAAAGCCCAATCTGGTGAACATGAGTGTAACCACAATCTCCTCGTCATTATTCTTATATAGGAGCTTAGGGGAAAGGGTGTTGTAAGACTAGCTGCATGGGAAACAGAGAGACATAGTGCCATTTCACAGTATACTGCCTGTGCTAGATCTAGTCCCATGCTGGTGGTTCTTAACCTCTACATGTTCATAGCTTGATGACCTTATTTCTTAAAATAATTTTTCTAGTTGTACAACCGCTTGTTCTGGTAAATAATTGGAATAACATACCTTCCTATCACGTTTGTCTAAATATGCATTATGTATAAAAGCTATTATTATGTCTGAATCAGCATTACAAGTAACAGGTAAAACATACATTAAAAATTACCATAAATTAGTCCTTTAAATGTGACATAAAAGATTTAACATCAGGTTATGTACAGAAAAATTGCCAACATTTGTAAAAACTGAATTTCTAAAACTGTTTCAAGAAAACCAAAATGGTTACTATTGCACCTGCTTTAACAGAGGATAATTTTCTTTGCAGAAATATCTGTCACATTATATATTCCAATATATATTTCCCTTTGATAGCATTTCTAGTATCTCCTCATTTACTAGGAGCAACAAAAGTATATTCAGTGAAGAAAGAGACCAAAAAGTGTAACTGTATACTTTCACCCTCCATTTAGATCAGGCACTAAAATGGCTGTCAATAAACATAAATTTGCAATGTAGATTTTTAAGATTTTCTTAAATTTTAAAGTGACATAACTAATCTGAATTTCTATTCCTTGAACTGTTTTCCTATGGAAAGATTCATGCAGTGAGTTGACAAGGAATCCCCAAGGTCATGAATTTAACAAGACAAGAAGGAACTGTGCATGCTGTCAAGAATCCTCAGCTGTTGTAATAACCTTATTGGTTGTAATAACCAATGCTTGCAAAAACAAAAAAAAAAAAAAAAAAAAAAGGAAGAGTAATGAGCTAGATATCAAAACTCATGTTTCAAGCTTTAAAGCAAACTCTAACTCCTGGGATTTGGAATCCAGTCTTTATGAAAGCAGATTATCCTCTAGTCCAGTCTTTATCTTCTCTAGGGTTTTCCTTTTTGAGATACATGTTCTGTGGCTACCTCAAGGGCAGATAATTGTGTCAGATAAATTATGGCTCTGATCCAGTATGTTTACTGTACTCAGACTACACACACAAATGTTTATATGTTCCCTGTACAGATGCAATAATTTCTTTAATCTGCTCAGAGACTGTGGAATATGGTGTCTGGAAAAGCAGAACAAGTTTTTCTGAACCAAATTGTAGTAAATGCTCTGTCCATGCTTGAAGGACCAGTTTGAAGGACATGTGTTGAACACGTGGGACTGTCTTTTCTTTCTCTGCCAGTTAACTGATAACATCTCTTGTGGATACGTTTTAAAACTAACAGTATAGAATTTTAATCCAGGAGGACATTTCAAGACTGTGGCCCCTTTGAAAGCCGTGGTCTGCAACATTTTGCAGCCACAATTACAAGGAAGCACAATGCATGACTGCTGTATAAAGAACACGTGAAGCACACTGTTCTAAAGTGTGGCTTTATTTTCAGCCCTGGTTTATTTGAAGTCACTGGGAAAAGGAATATATATACATTTCGGGCTGGATTTTCAAAAGGTCAGAAAAGAGCATTGGGCATTTAGCTCTTCAGGAAGCACAGTGTCCTGTTGAGAACAGCATTATCGGAAAAATTGGGCCTTTTTTGTTGCTGCTGACCTCATTTCCTTGAATCTCAGTGCTGGCTTAATCCTCAAGTGTAACTCAAACAAATAGTTTAGATCAACTAGCAATATGCTCATTACCTGCCAAAGTCTGGCTAAACTAGTCAAGTATCCTATGGTAGCTCTATCATCACACTAACAGAAGTTCACAAAAAAAAATAGTTAAGAAAACCAGATCTGACTTTGAAAGGGAACTAGTAGAATTTTTATGAAGACAGAATTTGTCTCCTTTCCACTTTAGTTTTCTTTTTTCCTAAGTTTGTTGTTAATGGTATAGGGCATGACACTGGTGATACCATCACAGCTCATAGCAGCAAGCAGTAGGTGCCTTGTGTAAGACATAATAGGGCAAACATATTGTGATACTTTACCAGGCTGTAGCACATTATATTCATGGGTCTCATGAACCAAAAGCAGTATCTTTATATTCAATTGGCCTTTCATGATTTTTAACATGGACTGACCATTGATGTCTTTGAAACCATATAAAACCTTACCATCCACCACATCTTTTAAATATGCAGTTTATCGTCACAAGATTCACAAGAATTGGCTACTTGATAGCTTTGTTTGATGCTTCTTCACTGTTATTTTCTGAGAAACAGGGAACAATTGTTTGCTGTTACCTGCTCTGTAACATCATTGGTTTCAGAAATCATTATCATACTCCTGCTTTTCCTCCAGGCTGAAATTCCCAGACTATTTCATTGTTCAAGACACAAAGACCATCTGACACTTTAGCCATTCCTTGTCACCCTATTCAGTATTTTTGTAAGTGGTACAGGCTTTTTTAAGAAATTAGTTCATGGTTGATTAACATAATAGCATCATTAAAAGAGTAATGAGATTAAAACAGACAGCATCAAATAAATACAGTCGAGTCATGTAAGTTTACCTCATAGAGATATCTTACCAAAAAAATACAGAAATGTGACATATCAGCCAGTAGAGAGAACTAATTAATGTAATGTTAATATTGAACGGGAATCATAGCAAACACATTTAAACAAATTTATTCACTAATCATTACTTAAAAGGGTGTGGAAAGCCCAGTCTCTTCATTGTTTGATCTGAACACAATATGCACTGGCCATTGACAGTAATCCCAGTATAGTCAGTACTCACGTACTTTAAAGCATTTAGGAAAACAAGCTTGGAACTTACAAGCAAAATATATGCATGCTTCCCAACTGCATTACTCACACAGTTTTCTGACATATTCATCTCATATATCTCAGCTGAGTTCAAAGCTTCATATGTTCGTGAAAGTGTGGTGTCATCTGTCAGAACAGAAATAAAACAAATGACTCACAGATGGCATCAATTTCTTGGTTCCTTTTATTCGTGGTCTGTACTATAGATTGTGTTGTACATTCTTGCAAAGAATTAGCAGGCAGAGGTGTGCACAGAGCTTTCAACAGTCTAACTGCACATGCAAATGGACAGTTGCATACATACAGTTTGGCACAGAGTTTCTCTATGATGTTTTGCTATGCACAAAAATTAACTGCGTAATTGTATATGTGTTCATTGTTTGCTCATCTGCTTCTGCATAACTCCTGTTTGTTATGTGTGTGCTACAAGTTAGTTCAACACTCATTAGTTTTTAACTGCAAATACTTTCGTTACAGAGTGTATAATTTATTTTAAACCAGGGCCTCTAACATTGCTGCAAAAGTACAATACTGCCATAGGTCCAAATTCTTCAAATTAAACCCATTTAGCATCCCAGCAAGGCTGAAAATAGAGTACTTGTTAGTGCCGTGTGCTTCTACAGGGTGCAATTTAGCATTTAGCACTTCTGTGCGATCTGACCAAGCCTGCAAGACCAGGCCTGGTGCTGAGATAGGGCAGGAACATGACTGGTTTCTGAATACTGACAGGCCTGATAGACAAGGCAGCAGCTCCCCAGCATCAAGACCAGAGTGAACCTTCACTTGCCTTGGAGTATAAGCCTTAGGGGTGATGTGTACATTAGGCATTTGTGGGTATCAAGACATCTGTGAGCTTAGGCAGCAACTGAGGAAGAGTTTTTAGGGCTATACTTTTGGCATCTAAGTTAGGAATCAAGTGGGATTTGGTACCTCAGCACACAGTTTACTAGAACAGCAAGTTCTGTTTTGCCTTCATGGCTGGCTGGAGGCAATGGTGCAGAAGGCAGGGTCACCAGCAACTTGCAGAGAACAGACGTATGCTGCGCCTAACGTTGCGTTAAACATGAAAATAATTGTGTTGTGCAAGAACATGTGTGTTCACAGTTCCATCCTTCACTGGTTTTTAGCTCTTTTTAAAGGGCAAATGTTAGTGCCAGAGGAAGGAGAAAGACAGCAGTGACAGGCTGACATACACCAGAATCTTTTGCTCAGAAGAGCAGAGCAGTTAAAAGCGTCTGTCCCCAGCATGGCTTTTTACAAGGGGGAAATGCCAACCTGCCATTGCTTTCATGCATTTGGAACTGCATTACAGGAAAGTTACTTAATGAGAGGGAGAAACAAGGGATTATGTTTGCTCCACAAATGTCTCATGTAAACAAGCAAAAGAAAATCCTTTCGCAGGAATCTGATTGCCCAGAAGCACCCATTTAAAAGGTATCTGGAAGCCACAATCAAAATCAGTACAACTGGAATTCATATGGAAATCCTCTGTTTTGAAAGAGTGGAAAAGAAGGTGTTAGAACATTACTGCCCCCCAGGTCTGTCCATTCTGCCACAGCTGAGTTCCCCTGTACCTTTTTTCTAATATATAAATATATATATAAAAATATATATATATTTATATGCAATTATATATATATATATATATATATATATTGGCCACCCTAAAGGTTGGATAAATATCTAAGCATTTACGTTAACAACCTTTATATTAATTCTATCCAGAATGGTGCTAAAGCATTGCTCTTCACAGGGGAAATATTAACAAAGTCCAGTTTGGGGGCTTAATGTCATTTCAGTACATATCATAGAACAACCCTTGGCCCGTTTAGGCGACAGAGGTTCCATCCAACTGGTCTACAAGTACTGTTACTACAGAGTATTTTATATCTTTAGCACCACGGCCCCTAAAGTTGCTGCAGAAGTATAATCCTGCCATACGTCCAAACCATGTTTGTTGGGCTCATGCTGCACTAGGTACTGGGGGATAACAAAGAGCACAGTGTAGCCATGTCTGTTACCACAGTTCTGGGTGTAGGAGGTACTTTGAACAACATCAGTAGTCACTGGCTACTTCCAACCCAGTTTCCCAGTTGACCTTTGCAATCATAGAATCACAGAAACCATAGAATAGTTAGGGTTGGCAAGGACCTTATGATCATCTAGTTAGAACCCCCCTGCCATGGGCAGAGCCACCTCGCACTAAAATATGCCACCCAAGGCTATGTCCAGCCCAGCCTTGAACACTGCCAGTGATGGAGCATTCACAACTTCCCTGGGCAACCCATTC
>JANRGW010045024.1:0-14618 GCA_024733675.1 Psilopsiagon aymara | reverse complement strand
AGTTTAGATTGGATATGAGGAAGAAATTCTTTACTGTTAGGGTGGTGAGGCACTGGAATGGGCTGCCCAGGGAAGTTTTGAATGCTCCATCCCTGGCGGTGTTCAAGGCAGGGTTACACAGAGCCTTGGGTGGCATGGTTTTATGTGAGGTGTCCCTGCCCATGGCAGTTAGGGTTGGAACTAGATGATCTTTAGGTCGTTTCCAACTCTAACTATTCTATGATTCTATGATTCTATAAATGAGCTATCTTGTACACTGAGGGGACATTTTTACAACAGAAGTGGAGGTATCTCATACCAGCACTGTTCAATAACATGATAGTCCTTTCTTCCTCCAGAAAGCTGAAGATATATTCTTATTAGACTTAAGAACATGGGTATCACATTTTGTCTAGTCTCTCACCACTGACTAGTGGCATAATAATTTAAGATTAGCAAAATGCAGGAACCAGCAGTCATATGAAATTACAGAAATCATGCTTGCAGTGATTTCTGTTATATGCAATGTCACCCATGTAAGTATTCTTCTCTGTCTGTTTAAGACACTCTGTGGCTTAAATAGCTGTAGTCAAGACAAGTAACTAAATTATTTGCTCTGAACATCAGCAGTTTCAGACTTCAGACTTCAGCTACAGAAGCAAAATGAAGGCACATTTTTGGACTTCATCTTTATCTCTGACGGTGCTTGCAAGAACTCTATTTGCTTGCAAGAACTTGATTTTATTATGTCTTGTTCTAGGCTGACAAATACTAGATCTTTATGCTGGACATCCTTATTCCTTTCTGTGAAGTTGGGTCCCCAAAAGGCTGCACATTATCTTTTGTACCAAATTAAAATGTAACATGCCAAAAGCTAACATTATCATAATACATGATACTAGTAGTTATATCCCACTTAACACTAGGCATGCTAACACTGCAGCAAAGTAGTCTTTATTAAGAGTCATAGAGAATCCCAGCCTTGCTATAGCATGGAGATGTTAAGCCCAGGTATTCTGAGGTTGTGCAGTCCCAAATGGTCTGAAGGTTTAAAGGTTATGTTGTTTGTCCACTTATTTATCCATAAGTAGGATGACTTTGGTACTCTCATTTTCAGTTTCTGTTGAACAAATGTCAAGAGAAGACAATACAGCTTTGTAAGTTCCATTCCACAACTCAAATGCTAAATATGGAGTAGAATATGTTTCTACATCAGTTTTCACAAAATTCTGTAACAGTGATAACATTGCATTAAATAAGGTACATGTGAACTCATGCTTGCATATCTAAACTTATATTTCAAATCAAAGAAAGAAAAATAATGATCATTAAATCGCAATCAAAAAATATCAAGCATCTATAAAAATGAACAAGACATGCATCCACCTATTTAGTTTCTAGTTGAGCTACTGCTTGAAAATGAGAAAAAAATTGGAACAAGTGAAATAGGTTTCTATTCTGTTTTTTTTTTTTTTTTTTTAAACTTGGAAATATGTATATGCTTTGAGAGCATTTATCCTCTGTCATTCATGTGAATTCTTTCACCTCATTTCACTTGTACGTAGCCTTTACCTTCTGTATTTATAACTATGAATATATAAATTCCACATTCTCGGAGTACAGCAAAGCATTTGCTAGGTCTTCCATGGCAATAGTGGTAATTATTTTCTGATAAATGTCAGTTAATAGCAAATGCCCCTCCATAAGTAAAGAAATAGAAAGAGTTAGATGTATGAAGTAAAACCAAAATTTCCTCTTTCTTTGAGCTTGATGATGCTCAGGTATTGTTAATATTGATGCATAAGCCACATGCTCTCCATGGAAAAGGGGGTAGCTTCTAAATATTCTTGTAGTCATCCAACAGCAACTTAGAGAACTGCACACATTTTCGTACTACATCAGAATCTGGGTATCTAAATTATGCCGTCAGTTTCTCAGCTTTCCTAGCTGAAGATGTGAATTGAATATCTTTGCACAGAAACAAGATTTGGTTGCCATCAAGTATATTAATATAATAATAATTTTGCTTCATAGGTTAATATTGTAAGGATTTATATGTCAAGTATCTGATGGTATACAGTGCTTGAAGTGCTTAAGAGTTACTTTTTTATTCTCTATCCATTTACAGCTGAGTATACATAAGGACAGAGTATTCAAGCACGCTGTCCAGCATGTCTGGGAAGCTCTGTCCTCAGTGGCAGTTTCCAGTATCATAAGCAGCAGCCTTCTCCTATTTTTCCATTTTCAGGGTTTATAAGTTCATATCAATTATCAAATTATATATATATATTTATATAACAATTAAATCATCATTTATAAGACATGAGACAGCAATTTCAAATTAAAGACACAAACTTACAAAGATGCTACATCAGTCAAAAGCTAAAATTGTACAGAAAGTTCAAAATGTTGAAAAATGAAAACCCAGAATGAAAATTTCGAATTCAGCTCTATGTATCAGCAATTTATAATTGTAGAACAGTTAATTCTCCAAACCACAAACTGAGAACACAGTGAATTCAAAGAAAAGCCATAAGTAAGCTCATACAGGAACTTCCATACATTCCAATGAAGCAAGTAAACACAAAATTGTTTTGTAAAAGAGGATGCAGGAACAGGGACAGCAAATCTTATGTGTGAGAAATTTAAACACACATTTATATATAATTTATATATAAATATTTGAAAATCTTGAAAAGTACAGATTTTTTTTCAGACTAAAAATTTCAAGGACTTCAAAGAAAACAAGATAAAGATGCCAGGAAAGGTAGCAGCACCAATAAAAAGGGCTAAAGGTGTTGAGACAGTAGATGCTTTTTGTTGATGTACAGAATGATGACAAAAATAAAAGGACCATAACAGATAACTCTGTTTACTGACTTTTAAGGTCAGGAACTTGTTTTTAACCTCCATGCTTGCAACGAATGCAGTATTTCTTTGTTCTACTGAAGATCTGTTATAAAACAACATGGAAACAGAGTATTGAACCACAATGTCAGAAAAATACACTTGTTTGTAAAGGTCAAAACGTGAATTAACAAGATAAAAATATGTTTAAATACTTGAATATTAACTTCATTTACAGAAATTTATATTGATCTATATGTGTGAAAGGAAAAAAACCACCATTAGTACTTTCTAGACTATAATGATATTAAAGCCAACACTATCATGATATTACGCCTGGTGTCTTTAAACCTTAACACATATACACTCATATCCATATATAACAAATCTAAACATATACATGCATACATAAATTTCGTGGAGAGACTACACTTCGGGAATTGATTTCCATAAAGCTACCGCATGGCCTTTTAAAAAAATTCCAATCATGTATCATCTTTTTTTCAGTGAAGAGCAGTAGAGATTAATGTCTTAGTGTATGCAAAACTCTGCATTTGTTGTTTATTTTAATTGTATATATTTGTGCTACAGACCTATAAATGCTGTCATTCTGGATCATGTGGCGCATCTAGCCCTGCCTATTTGCCTTCAATAGCTGACAACAGATGTTATATCTTGTAACAGATGTTGTATTTCCTGTACATTAAAGTATGAGTGGTGCTGCAGAAATCATCAAACCAGAGAAAAAAGGTAGAATCTGCCATTCTCAAAGATAATTTCCTGGGATCCATAGGTCTGGATAACAGCAGACACCCAGAAAACTGTTTAGTTTGCGACAGACTCCGTAGCTTAGTTCTGGCTTGACATTCTCATCTTGGTTTCCTATCTATCTGGTCACCTCTGTTATTTTAGTTGCATTAAGTCATAGCATAGGATTTTTGATGGGATCATTCTATCTCTTTGTTTTATCACATTCTAACCAGGATCAAGAATTTACAAGTTTAATGAAACTTACTGGAAAATCCAATTTATTTTATTGACCTTCTGCTGAGGGTAACCTGGGGTGGTTTTTTTTGGCATTTAGGTTTTTTGTTGGGCTTTATTGTTGCTTTCATATGTATACAGAGAAATAATTAAATGTTGCTTAAAAAAAAAATCTGTAATTAAGTGGGAAATTTCTAGAAGACAGATTTCAACAGGATTTTCCAAAGAGCTGTCTCCTTATTTCTCCTCTCCCCCCAAATCAGCATATTGGAAGTATGCATTTGTTCTGTAGTAATGAGAAGTTAATTTACAGTTTCTTCACTCCTTATTTGGAGAAATCCATATGAAGTGGGGAAACTATTTTTGGTTTAGAAGCATATGGAAAGAAATGGGAGAATTCACATTAACCACAATCTTCTAAATCAGAAAAAAAGACAAAGATATTAAAGATGAATTAACTGAACATCTTTGTATCTTTTGAAAGTATAGTAAAGTATCATCACTCCCACTCTTTTCTCTAGTTCTCCTTCTTACTGTGATTACATCTATAATACACTTATTCTCCTCCGTTGCCTATGAAAGTTGATTCCTCGGTTTGATAGCACAAAGAGCTTGGGTTGTAATTCACTTTATATTGTCAATATCAGTTAGACTGCATCCTTGTCTATTCTGCAATGAGTTTGTTTTCATCTTCAGTTTTGCATTTGTTGGATCAAGTTGTTAGCTACCATAAGGTTTCAAAAGTCTACTGAACTTATGTTACTGATAAATCTGTCCCACGGTTACTGGCCAGAAAATGCTATTGAGAAGAGTCAGTGTTATACTAAATATTTTGCTTAAATAGTGGGCTGTGGAAAAAGATAGCATAGTGCAACTTCTTCCTTTAGTAAAGCAGTAGATTAAGATATTTCAGATTACAAATTGAAAAAAATCTATCATTTTTACATATTACCCATTATTTCGTATTGCTTATGCTTCATATTCACAAGATACTGAACCAGAATTTCTCAGTTCAGAGGTCCTAAAAGAAAATCTTCCTCACTGTGATAATACTTAAACTTCTTGAAACTGCCACAATGGCATAAGTACATTTCAAAACACAAATATATCCAGTGCATTCTATACAAAATGTCACAGTTTAAACTCAGATTACTTTTAAGCTGTTAATATCACTTTTCTGCTCACCAGACAAACTTATTGACTGGTGGAACTGACTAAAGCTGAAATAATTTTGTAAAACTAAAAGGAACGAATAATTTTCTGTGCTGAATTCATCAGAGGAAAACAACACAATCTCTATAAAGAAATATTCACCTTTTAAACAAAACTATCACTGCAGATTTCTTGTCCTCAGTATCATTTTGGGGGGTTGGCCTAGATGACCCTTGGAGGTCCCTTCCAACCCAAACTATTCTATGATTCTATGATTTACCATTAGCATATGCATATGCGCATTGTGAAAATTAACTTGTGTGGTTTTCATTTTGACATTACTTCAAAACATCATTTTTAGTCTCTGAAACTGAAAGACACAGTAAGATACAGTGATCATATCAGTGTGCAAATGCAGATGTATAATAAATATTTTAAGTACATTTACACACTTTGCAATAAGGAAGTAAGCTGCCACGGTCAAAAACTTCTGCTTGGATTTCTGATTTTTTCTTTGGGCACGCAGGGAGGCAATGAGTGTACTTACACCCCAGTGTGAGCACCCAGGAGCAGGGCATTTAGCATATTGCAAGTTACTGGTGCTCAGCACTTCTGAAAAAACAAAACAAATAATGTGCTTTGCAAGTCTGTCCACAGGGTACCACGATGCAGCATGATGCTACGACACCTAAAGCAGCTGTTAACAAGCTTATTTTGTGTACCAGAAACAGTATCACCATGTTCATTATGCTTGGGATAATTATAGGGCTGAAAAGTCTTTTTTGAGGGAAAAACCTAGAAAGTGTGATGCAGATGGAAGGAGAGAAGATAATGGCATAAAATAAAATGAGAAAATATTTTGAGGATAAACAGAGAAAGTATGTATCTTAGACTTTTCTTGAAAATGTTTAATTGAAACACAAGATGGAGCAAGATTTGCTCATTTTGATTTTTTTTGTTTGGTTGGGAGTTTTTTGGTTTGGTTTGGTTTTATTATTTAAATCAGGCGAGTCTATTTTTTGACATTTAGCATTTGATCAGAGATGAAAATATAGAATATAATACCATTTGCTCATACAGGAAAATAGTGCAACTGAGGTCAAAAATAGCTTTACCATTGCTCTAAAAGGAATATGAATAAACTTAATTAATGTGTAATTTGACAAAACATTTTTTTTAAGGTGTATCTAACAGTCATAACCATTATGTGTCTTAATGACTATAATAATTTCTTAGAGAGGGATGAGATATTTTTATTTCCTTCTCTTCATAAACATTCTATTTTTACCTCTGCATTTGTCTTGTATTTGTTCCATAAATCACGTTAGGTTAAAGTATTTCAAATTTTGTGGCACATCAGCCAAATTATTTAGCATATTTTTAATTTTTAGCATGTCATTCTGTAATGAAAAGATGACAGATTTCTTCACCAACATCTATAGGCTTTTTCATTTTAATAATTCTGAGTGATCATAGTCTACTTATTGGACTTTATACAATTGTCAGATTTTGTTTTCATTGCAAAAGTGACTGAACTAACTGAAACTGCAGCAGCTCATTCATTTCTGAAGCTGCTCAAGCTTTTTTTTTACATACACACATGTATGATGCTGACAATTCACCATTATTTGTTTCATTATTTAACTTGCCAATTAAGATTAAGATAATAATTAACATTATTATGCAATTCTCTATTTAACTGCTTTCTTTCATTTAAGGAAATTCAGCAATTGAAATATATGTAGTTACATTATCCTAAATAAAAAGGTAAAGATAGAACATGTAGTTGGTTGCACAAAAGAACTTTCTAAGTGTCAATGAAGTCTTGTCTTCTTCCACTAAAACTATGTCTTTGAAGACATGCATAACATACTAAAAAGCAAAATTTTAAGCCTATGTTAAAAGATATTATTTGCCACAGAATTTGAAGGAGTCTCTTAAAGCAAAACAGTTAACAGCACGTTTGAATAAATAATTTTATTTTTTAATTAAGTCCTACTAGAGTATTTAATTAAAAGATATCTGTCCTCTGAATATGGAAGCTCTGATTTCTGGATTTTCAATTTTCAAATAATATTTGTTGGATCCTTCAAAACAGCATTTGTTTGTGACATTATTACATCTGTATTTTCATTCACTCTGTCCATTCATATTTACATTTGCTCCTATACTTTGCTATTTTCAGATAAATTTATGGGATAAAAAAGTGTGGGTATATTTTGTTCTGAAAAATCAACAAGATCCAGATTTATTTTTTTTTATTTGCTCTGCTAATAAACGCCTTATGTAAAGCTCGTGAAAGTGACTTGCAACATCTGAAGGCCCACAGAACATGACATTTGTTTTGCTGTAGTTCAATATTTTAAGTTCCATGTTACAATTTGGCACAGCTCTTGAACACACATAATATATTTACTTGAGATGCATCTCTGTTCATAAAAGGATCTGGATTAGGTTACATAACTGTAACTGAGAAACAACAGTGATGTGCGCAACTGGAGAAGGGTTTGCTGACAAAAAGTTAATAGAATTTGCCTAATGTAGTTGAAAACTACTATTACTTTATTTGCTTCAGATACATATACATCTGCCTGAACAAGTAGACTGCATATCTAAAATACTTGTTACAAAAGGTGGTCAAACTCACTAATCAAAGGTACTAACACAGACCACTTTTTTCTCCTTTTTCCCCACTCTGCTACTGCAATGTTAGCCCTTGTTCAAACCTCCACCTCTAGCAGACATAGAATCATCTTTTCTACTGAAGCAATATGAATCACAGAAAAGGAGACATGAAAATGGCAAGTTCGTGTTGTCAGCACAGTGATAGCAAGTAGTCCAGTATCTCACTTCAAACCTTAGTGGTTTCCCACTTTGAGTAGAAAGAAAGAAGAGGAAGCAAGGGATAGTCATAGATTAAAGCAAAAATGTGCCTCCTCTGCACTTACTGTGGGCTAGTCAAGAATACCTTCCAAGCAACTAAAGCATTCTTCAAGTCAGGTGAACTGACTGATACAGATAGCTTGTTGCTAGTAACATCTAGTAAAAATCACCACTAGAATAAAACTATTTTTAGTTCAATGCCTGAAGCCATCTAAAATGGGAATGTAACAATTCAGAATTTCCTCTTATGAAAGGTCCTATCATCCTTCTCTTCTAGAACCAGTGTATTCAACCCAGCTTGCAAGTCATAAATTCTCACAAGTTGCTGACCTGACAAAGGATATTCATGAATGCACACACTGATGCCAGCAAGAAACATTAGTCTCACTGACACAAAGCTACTGATAAATCTAAAATCTTCACCAAATATTCTACAGTAGACTAGGGCAAGCTGAATGCTTATGGCATCACTACTCATTTTTGTTGGTGTATACATGCATCCACATGTAAGTGTATTTTAGTATACTTATTTTAAGAACAGAGCCAGGGTAGAGTCACAGTGGTCTTCAATATACACATATGAAAAGTCATCCACTTTAATTTACTGAATGACATTTCTCACTAACAAAAGAGCGCTTTTTAAAAGCTTGCACACAGCTAACCCGCATGATGCTGAAAGGAATGAAATTACTGTATTTTACTGTGAGAGATAAAAATGATTGAACTAATTAAAAGGGGAGGAAATAAATATCTGGTTTGCTCCTACCTTGACCAATGTCTTAAAATGAATATAAATGAGAATAAAATACAGTTGTGTATACATATTCTTTTAATCTGTATCTTTCTCATGGTTCCTCACCTCAGAAGGCTTTGTAGGAGCTGAGGATGGCACTGGAGAAAACAAGAAGGACCGAGCGTTCGCAAGAGTGCAAAATGAGAGTAAGGCTGACAGTATGGAGAACACACAGCTCACAAAGGCTGGATGGCTTAATTCTCCCATGGGGTGAGGTATCCTGGATCTACCCAGCTCCACATGCACTCCAAGGAAAGGTTATCAAAGGCTGTCTTAGACATGTAACAATCACTGCCTGCAGACATGCAGACATTAAGTGGAAGTATAACGTTTATTACTGCACATTGCCCATGAAGAGATCTTTCCCAAGTCATCTCAGTTCATTGTGCAGTCCAAATATTCAGGCTCTGGTTGGACGGTGGGGTTATGTTTGGTCAACAAAATTGCAAAGTGCTTCAAAAAACATTAGCAAAGGCTCCACTGAGGCATTAGTTTGATCATGGTGCCACAGTGGTGCTTTACTCATTGACTAATTTCAGGGTTAAAGACCACCAATAGAGCAGGGATCTCAGATGACCTAAAATACAAGTTAACATTAGTCCTGCAGATTCAGGGTATAGAAAGAGGTGCAAAATTCTTAAATAGAAATATCAAGAGTTTATAGATATTATTCTGAAGAATATCTGTAACATAACCTATAGGTCTTATTGTAACATTGAAAAGGTCCCACTATGCATTGGTGTTCAGCTACTGCTCTCACGTGAACATATAAAGTCTAAAATCCCATTTTTGTTTCACCACTCAATTTTCTCTTTATTACACAATAATTTCCTCTTCCATACTAATTCTCTCTCACTTACTCTATTAATCATTTTATTTCCAAATTCCTACAGTACATGTGTTGTTCCAGTCCTTCCATCTATCATTTTCATCCTTTTCCACTCCTTCACTGCTCAGCTTCCTTTTCTGATTAATCCAGGAGATGGGGAGCTGTTTGAAGCATTTGGATTAACTAACTCATGTAGAGGAATCCCTAAATGATAACCATGTCTCCATAACTGCATGTATTTCAGTAACTGTCCTTATACATCTGCAAAGTTATATCACATAATTGTAAGTGTCAATGCACCAGGATTCGTTCCTATACAACAGTGGAAAAAACTATTCCATGGAGTGTGGAAAGGTACTTTTGGGAAATGCACAACAGCAATTTTGCTTTGTTTGTCCTGGTGTGTTCTTTTATTTAGCCTCACTGAAGCACTGCATGGCTTGAAACCATGCTCTTAGTCATTTTGAATGCTCACAAAGTAGGGAAAAAAAAATACATGCTTTTTTGCATGGATGCAAAGCGAATAAATTAAAAACTACATCTACAGTACCTAGAAAGGCTATAGTATGGATGGATTTATTGTACATTTGTAAAAAGTGACAGAGCACAACTTCATCTTGAAGAGACCTTGTCCCTATCAATCTAAAGTTTTTCTTTGCCCATTTTTTTCACAGCCTCTTCTTTAGCATTTTCTTCTTTCCAAATTCCTTCTTTTTAAAGACCATTTTTACACCTGTGATTTTTTTTTTTTTTTCCCACCATATGCTTTTATATTTAGTTTGCTTAGAAGTAAATCCTATGGTTTCTCCTGTTTTCCAGCTGTTTAGGGCTTTTCACACCACTTCTCTCTAGACTGCATATTTAAATGAGGACTGGGAAGATACTTAGGAACTGAGAAAAGGAAAGGCAGTGAGTGGCACGAAACAGTAAGCCGTGAGAGAGTTTCAACAGCCAAGAAGGTAAAATTGTGAGACAGAGGACAGAATAGTTGAGGGTGAAGCAGCTTATCTTCAACCCTTCTCCCAGCAACATTTGCTTCCTATAGCTGAGTGTGGATCACACTCACATCTCTCCAAATTACTTCAGAATAACTCAGTGCCCTAACAAGGGGTATTTCCAGTTTCTTGTTAGCATTCTCAAGAAACTTAAAGCACACCTCACAGCAAAACCTAGCTCCATAAAAATCACAGAAGCAGACAGTTTGGGCCACTTTGAAAGAGAAGAGGAGGGCAAGAGTCCTGCCTGTATCCAACAGAGCCAGGCTCTAAATGTGCAAATCTCAAACCTCAGAGGAGGACAGAGGTAAGGAAAACCTTACCTTAGTGCTGCATATTTAACATTCTCCTTCTTTCCATGCTTCTTCAGCGGTTAAATTTTCATCTTTCTGCAGATATATATCCACAAATTAGAGACTTCTGTACCTCAAATGAAACTAACATATAGAGGGGAACATTTTTACAAGTCACATAAATAGGCAGAGTCTGTGCAAACACAGCTCTCTATATAGGATAACACCATAAACACTGGGAAGTAAAATTAATGGTTGCATGATAACAGTACTAAACTCCCAAGAATAAAAATCAGATATGGATGTTTAACTGTCTGTGACTGAGGACTCCTGTATCTTGTTATAACTCTCCTCCCTGCAGAGTACATGCCTCATTCTAAATAAAAATATTTGAAATTATGATTCATGTGTATTAGAGTATGACAAAATTGCAGGAATTAAAGGCTTGATTTAAGAAAAAAGAACAGTGTGATTGCCAAATATATTTTCCTAAAAACAGAGCAGCCTCTTCATTCCATTTTCATTTGCTGTTTTGTCAATTTTATTTAGTGTTCTTAAGACTGTAAGTGGAACAGTAAGAATTACCTTGAAAAATCAGTGAATCAAAAAATGTTATACTTCAGACAAATTTATTTTTAAAATTTTAAATGGTTCATGTATTAGCAGCAATAAATAAATATAATAAGGTACTTGCAGGATTTTTCATCCCATTTTCTTCTTTCCCCCCCCAACTAAATCTGTCACCTCTGCTACAGATAAACAGTTTGTAAAGCTTTGAGATAACACAAATTTTAAAAAAAGGCTAATTTTTAAAGTTGTGAGTACAATACCAAACTAGAGCACCTTCTGTTGGTCTGTCACTACTCAGTTCAGTTATATTTTTTAGAAACAAATGACTAAAATCACCAAAAAGAATGTTGTAAACTTTTTTTTGATTACATTCAGTCTTTAATTTAGGAACTGTAAATGGACAAGGAGCTGGCATCACTACTGTACATCTTGTCAGATAATGGTATTTGTTTAACAAACTTATAGAAGTTTTAGTTCAGATATTATTTGTTGTTTTCTTCTAGTGACAAATTTCTAAATTAGCCATTTCCTAAGATTTCTTCGTAGCATGCATTGTATAACATTCACATTATCTGTGATCATGAGTGAGGTATAAAAACCCACACATTTATTCCATATTCTTTATATTGATTAAAACAGAGAAAACTGGCCTTAGTTAAGGTGCCTGCCTCGGCTTTGAAAGAGCCAACTTCTGTCAGATTCTCAATCTATTACATGGGAAAAGTAATTGCCACATCTCACTGTATTGCGAAGGTAAATATCATGATAAATGTGATGTTCTCAGGTACTGTAGTAAAGAAAAATAAGATGGGCAGCACCCCATAGAGGACAAACATGATTTAGTACATGTTAAAAGAGAGTGATCTTAAGGGCCTTTATTTCTCACCATTTTCTGCAAGATATTGAAGAGTATTTACTGTTTAACAGTTTTCCACTTTGACAGAATTCATAGCTGTCAGTTTTCCTCTTACAAAATCCATTCTCAGAGGATTTTACTCCAAAGCTACATTCAAAGAAAGTCAGCTGTAAGAGAATCCACTAGAGCTATGAAACACAAAATACAGTGACATACGTGTTCGTGGGCAGCATACATGCCCAGAGGCTTTATGAATACCATTCCACTGTTTACAGTGGGAGCCAGGTTGAATTCTCTGGACATAACCATTTGGATCGGGGAAAAAAATGTATTTCATTTTCTTCACTCATGGCGTGTTTCTTCTAGATGCTGTAAGAGGAACAAAGACACCTAAGTCCTGAATTCAGTGTATCTCCTCTGTTGCAAATGAACAAAGTCACTGAAAAAAAAAAGTCATGTATTCTTTCTTGCTTATGCTGTGATGGTTGTTTTCAGCCAGTGAACAGTGTGGTATAATGTAACATCATTTTCCCTATCACTTCATTTACTCTAGATTCTGAGGAGACAAGTTACCTGCCCAGCTTTTGTGAAAGCAGTTTGGAATCTTTGGATATAAGACAAAGATTGAAATCTTACCTGTTCAATCAGCAGTACTATTGCTACCAAATTTTGTAAGGCCTGGAGTTCATCCAAAGCAGTAAGAACAAAAAATATGCTTATATTTATATCTTACTCATTACCTTTTTTCTGGCCTTTTTGCCAAAAGTTATGGAAGGCTAGAACACCCCCCCCCCCCAAAAACAAAAAACAAACAAAAACAAACAAACCTAAACCACAAAAAAAAAAACAAACAAAAAAAACCCAAAGAAATTTGGAGGATGTGAGGTAAATAAGGTGAAGGAGTGGGAAAGGAGCCTCAGTTGCAAGGGAGAACAACTTCAATATTACTACTATACAACAAAAAAACAACTACATTTTGTAGTACTATGGCTTTATAAAGCAGCTATAGTTTTCAGCTGAAATGGTCCTTTATCAAATATAGCACTGTAAAACAATTTTTTGTGCATAGCAGTAAATATCTAAGCTACGAAAAAAACCCAGACTAAGAGGTGTGGAGGAAAAAAATTCAGACTCAAATTCCACAGCATTTGACATCACTTATAAATGCCAAGAAAAATATCCCAAACAACCTCAAACTCTGGTTTATTATGTTCTGAAGTCTCAAACACAGCAAAGGTACTAAAAAGATAATGCAGTAGCTTTAACGAAATGTAGTTATGAGCTTAGGAATGACTAGTGTCCCATTCTAAAGAACTACAAAACATAACAAACTGAGAACAGGCATACTTTTTTCTCTACAAATTTAATTTAGCTAGAATAACTGATAAAAACCAAATTTTCTGTTACCTGCAGAAATCATCAGTGCTGCAACAGCAAACAAACAAAACTTCAAAGTGCACTGGAAGTGGCAAATTTAGAGTGTTTTTCCCAGGCTTTTTATTTGGAAGACAAAGCGATTTCTCAATTTATAGTAAAATAAGGAACTGTGGAAATGTAGATCTACAAGACAATCACTGTGGTGTAAAATACAAGTCATTTTCACTTTTTAAAACATAGGATTAAATTCTTTGTAAAACTAGCATGTGCCACGGAAAAGTATGCTGATCTCCAACTGTTATTACCTATCTGCTCCGAGACCAGAGAACTGTGACGAAAGCAACGATGACACAGGGCCACGGGAAAGCCTAGTAACTACGTATCTTTTTTTTCGCACACGTCACTTACACCCTTTCCCACCCCTTCTGCATGCAGTTTTGCCACAAAGAGCATCCCACGGGCGCCGGCATTTCTGGCTCCCGCAGCAGCAGCAGCACGCTGCCCGGTTTGTGCTGCCACTGGCCTCGGCTCCCGCCCGCCCGGGGCAGCTACAGCTCATGGTGGCTCCGGGATGAGCGCAGCTGCTCGGAGAACGGGCGCTGCTCCCGGTGGCACCGCCCGAAGTCAAGCGCAGTCCCCGTAGTGGGGGGACGTCCCACCCGGGAACCGCGAGTTGCGGATGGGACTCCCAGACACAAGCGGCGACCGGGTAAGCTGCTTCCCGCTCGCATCCCTGCGAATGGGGTTTCCTGTCCCGTCCCCCCTCTCCGCTTTGGGCCAGGCGCAAATACAAGTTTCCTTCCCGTCTGGACAAGTGTAGTCTCACGCGGGACCACCGTTCCCTCCCGCGGCTCCGCGTGGGGCCAAGCGCAGTGCCACTCCCGCTCCCCGCCGCGCTCAACTTCGCGGGGCGGTGGCGGGCGGGCCCTACCCGTCCCAATCCACCCTCCGCGGCCAGGCCTCCCCCCGGCCCTCCGGCGAGCGCGGGGAGGCAGGCGGCGGTGCGCGGTCCGCTCTCGTACAGGATCAGCGTGGCGCGAACGCCGGCGATCTCGGCGAT
>JANRGW010045022.1:0-27067 GCA_024733675.1 Psilopsiagon aymara | reverse complement strand
GTTAAACTTCATCAGGTTGGCATCAGCCCACCTCACAAGCATGTCAGGGTCCCTCTGGATGGCATTCCTTCCCTCCAATGTATCAACTGAACCACACAGCTTGATATCATTAGCAAACTTGCTGAGGGCGCACTCAATCCCACTCTCCATGTCACCAACAAAGATGTTGAACAAGATCAGTCCCAACACTGATCCCTGAAGGACACCACTCGTTACTGGTCTCCAGCTGGACATCGAGCCATTGAGCACAACTCTTTGTGTGCGGACGTCCGTACAGTTCTTTATCCACCGCGTGGTCCACCTATCAAATTGATGTCTCCCCAACTTAGAGACAAGGATGTTATGTGGGACAGTGTCGAACGCTTTGCACAAGTCAGGGTAGATGGTATCAACTGCTCTACCCCTGTCCATCAGTTCTGTAGCTCCATCATAGAAGGCCACCACGTTGGTCAGGCAGGATTTCCCCTTAGTGAAGCCATGCTGGCTGGCACCAAGCAACTTGTTGTTTTTCATGTGCCTCAGCATGCCTTCCAAGAGAATCTGCTCCAAGATTTTGCCAGGCACAGAGGTGAGACTGACTGGTCTGTAGTTCCCTGGCTCTTCCATTTTCCCCTTCTTGAAAATGGGGGTTATATTTCCCTTTTTCCAGTCATCGGGAACTTTCCTGACTGCTGTGATTTTTCAAATGTGATGAACATCTTAGATAATCTTCTACCCCTGAGTGCTGTGATTGGAGCAGCAATACCAGCCCTCCCTAGGCTACAGGGGTGTTTTTCACCTTCTCTAACTGCACCCTGAATGTTCCCAGTTTTGTATCATGCTCTGCATTTTGGCTTGATTAGGCTATTTGTTCGGTTGTATTGCAGAGACAAGGAGTGGTGCTTAGGCAGAAGAGAATATGTTCTGTCTGTATCCCGTAAAATAAGGAGAAAATTTGCTCAGCTGGAAATGAAACAACCTAGAGTTCAAAACCCACTTCCACTGACAGCAGTTTTGCACTTTCATACACTTACCTGCCATCATTACTGGCCAAAGTCTTTACCCCTAGGTAAATGCCCCTAAAGCACTTAGGGTTTTGTATGCTGGAGATACTGATGAGTCAAAAAGAGGCTGTACAAACACATGGAGATTGGGAAACCATCCAGTTCCCTGATATTTATCCTTCCTTAATCATGTCTTGAACAAATACGCACCTCCTGAGTCATCTTTCTCAGACTGCCCCTGGTCCCAGGGGTGAGATAAAACTCATGAGTCCTCCTGGTGGACACTGTTTGGTAACCCTCTGACACAGCTTTAGGTATAATGGGTTGGCTGCAGCATGAGTAATAGCTCTTCCCATGATTTATACCCTCTCAAGGAGTAGGGAGGAATTTTTGACAGGTATCTATAAATGCATATGGTATAACTGCTGGGACATGGCTGCACTCATGTGACTGACTTTAGTCTGTTTCCTTTTAAATCACTGTGTCTATATTGCATTGAGCTTTTTTTTTCCCCTCCTGAAAATGTGCACAGCGGCCTTGGAGGTAGGTGTCTCCTGTGTTCCATTCCTGGACTGCACACCCTCCAGCACTTTCATGAGATGTTTGGAGGACCATGGAGGTCAGGGACCTCGGCTTCCACTAACACCTGTCCTGACCCCTCTGTCTTTGAAAGTTCAGCATGATTTCCAGGCAGCAGCCAGCCATCATACACTGCCTCAGCGTGTGCTGATTCCAGCACTCACTATTAGGCAGGGATTGGCTGTGCACATGTTTACGGCAGCATGGTGGAAGGCAGATGCCACCTGACTGAGCCAAATTGGATAGAGAAGCAGATTAAGTGGTCACTTGTGGGTCAGCTGTTCCTACAGAGTGCAACTTGGTGTCATGGTGCACATACGGGCTGTTGGCAGATGCAGCAGAATTTCAGGCTGCTGCAAGGCATTTTCCTGGAAGTCTTCGCTGAGCTCAGTGCAGTGTTAGAGACACAACACACCAACCAAAAGCTTCCTCAGCCTCAGACATTTCTGTATAGAAAGTGGTCCTTTGACAGGTGGCTGCTCTTTGCCATTACTGGTACATTTGTCCTCACAAATTAACATTGGCTGGTTTTCCCAGTAGCTTGTGCATATGTCCAGTACAGCATGGTGATTTTCAGGGTGTGATGACTGGACTGAATCAGGGAGGTTTGTCTTTTGTTTTTTCAGTCTCTATACCAGTGCTCTGGGTCCATCCATTGAAAAAGCTGACAGCTATGAGGTTTACCAGCTCATGAAAGCAGGATGACCTGGAAAGATCCAAGATATGAGTGTGTTTCAGAACTTAGGCTTGGTTTAGCCTTGAACACTTTCTTACCCTTGATTGTGACTGTGAAACAGTAGTGGGCCCTTGCTGGATAATAAATAGGTCCCAATCCAGGTGGAGGGTTGCTCACTGGCTCTAAAAGGACACACTTAGTGTAGTTCGCCCATGGTGACAGCTTGAGTGGAGGAGGTTCCTTTTCCATTTCAAGCAGATGAGCAGCAACCCAAGGATCTCTGCATCTCCTCTGAGCTTTGTAAACAAGCCATGATCCTGGGCATATAATTGAGGGGGGACACAGCTCTGGATTTCAGACACCTCAATGCAAGTGTTGCAACATAGGTGTCTGCATGTGGACTGGGTTCTAGCCAGTGAAAAATCAGGAGTCAGGAGCTTGACTCATGCCCACACAATGATTTCTTAGCGGAAAACATCTCGAGGTAGGTAATTGTGCCCCTAGTCAATACAGTCAGTGGAGCTGGAGGGCTAGACACCTACATTTGCTCAGCTGACTCATTCCGAGGGCTTCACTGGCAACATTCACTAGATTCCATCGATTATATGGGAACACAGATACCCAGTGCACATAGTGCTGCTGCATCTAGATACAGTCTGTCTGGACCTGGATTCACCTGCAGTGATATGTAGGGCCCTTTCATATCACCATAAAGCAGGACTAGAAAGCTCACTTCCTCCTAGGAAACCTGTAAGGGATCCTTGCTCAACTATAAAACACCTAAACAGCTTCAAAGCTACATGCTCTGAAAATGCCGAGTGTTCACATTATTGTAAGTAAACAGCAATTTGGAAATGCACGCACAACATTGAAGAGTAGTAAACAGATGGGAGAAGTTGCCAAGTAAGGCCATGCTGAAGCGGGGAGCACAAATAAGTGTTAGAGACTGTGTGACATTTTTATAGCAATACAGACGCAGCCAGGATTTGAAGCATATAGCAATGAGAGGGGGTCAAGGAGGTGAGCTGTGTTTTCTTGGACAAGTGCTTCTCCTGTTGGGCAGTCCCTTCTATGCTCAGACAGCAAGTGTTCCTCGTTGCTGGCCTAGCTGGGGGTTTTCAAGATAATCACAGCTCCAGTGGACAAGGCAGGAAGAGTGATACTGTTTGTGATGAGCTTTTGTGTGGGAGAAAAGAGATTTTAAACACAA
This sequence comes from Psilopsiagon aymara, assembly GCA_024733675.1. Classification (NCBI taxonomy): domain Eukaryota; kingdom Metazoa; phylum Chordata; class Aves; order Psittaciformes; family Psittacidae; genus Psilopsiagon; species Psilopsiagon aymara. The sequence goes on along the minus strand of JANRGW010045022.1, from coordinate 23,619 downwards.
CCTTGAAGTCACTGGGTTACACCAGCACTGGGCTGAGTTGAACTGACAACTACTAATTACTGAGAGAAAAATGACTCACTAAAACCCAATAAAAATTGCCTTACGTGTAATTAAAGTGAATGATTTACAGTCAAATAGAAAACTACAACCTTGGCACAGGGGATATGCAGAATGTGATGGACAGCCTGCAGCCTCACATATGTCTTACAGAAAGAGTTCAAAAGTTGTGCAAGATGTATTGTATTTTAATTAACCAAAGCCCAGAGAGGCTTTTCTGTAGACCTGGGCAGAAACTGCATGCAGAAACTGTTCTCCTGGCAAGACACTGGAAGTCCAGTCTGATGTTGCTAACAACAAAAGTCCTCTGGCTTTTGAGGGGGTCAGTGTGGTTTTCCTTTTCCAGTATCTGACTGGAATTGCTGCTGGAAACTCTCCCGTGGGGAGGGGAGAGCATCATCAGGGAAGGCTTCCATAACAGAAATAGTGAGAGGGAGCAATCCTTGGGGACTGATGTGGTAAATGTGACAGGCAGTTCTGAAAATGCATGCGTCTGTCAGAGACTTTAAAACTATTTCCTGTTGGTGTGATAAGAATGTATGAAAGTATTTTCCAGGGTTTACACAAGCATGGATTATGAGGAAAGCTCTTGTATTTTAAAGGATTACATAGTTTATTACAGTATATGCTACCTAAGTAGTATGAGAACAGTTCTCGTGTGTGTGTCTCTGGGATACAGGGGAACAGTAAGCAAAAGGCAAATGTTGTTTGGTGGTCTCAGGTGTAATTTGGATGAACAGGCATGGCTTTCCTTTTCTGGCACCCAGGATGGTCTTTTCACCTCTATAAAGCAACCTGAAGTCTGTCTGAAAACTGAGCTGATATTTTGGGGGTAAATGGCTCCAGTATACTTCTTGGGCATCAGAGCTCAGGGGATCTGTCTCTGATTCCCAGACATTTTAACCTTGAGCAAGGTATTCAGCAGAACTTGGGTCTGAATTTCAATCCTCTGGGCCCACTCAGCAGAAGGAGGTGTCTGATGAGGAGCAAGACACGTGGTATCTCTGGAAATAGCACCATCAGTTTGATGTAATTTTTGTTTTTAAGAAGTTAGCTTTGTTGGCCTTTGCATTACTGTTACCTTCCCATACATATGTTGATAATTCCTTATTACTGGGTCATTTCTGGCTGCATATGAATACATGAAGTACAGTTCAACACCAGTGTGGGGCATGGTCTTCCCTAGTGGTGGTGGCCTGCTGTTTGCCTCCCTTTCTCCTTTTCTCTCTCTCTTGCAATTGCTTGAATGTTCCCTTGAGCCCTTGCTTGGGTGGTTCGCCCTGGACTCAAAATAGTAACAGCCTTAATTCAAGGGACTTCTCTAATCCTGAGGTCAGAGTGGGAAGCATGAGTGAGTGCTCTAAGCAGCAAGCCCTTTTATGCAGTGTTTCTGAGCAGCATCATTGAGGAAGGATGAGATTAGAAGGATATCACTGGCAAAATGACTAAGAGATTTATCTCATTCATAGGCTTGGCTTGTACTTAAGGAATTTACATTACTGGGATTTTTCAAAATCTGAGCTGGCTGAATCTATCCTTCTTTGAGCAGTATCACAGATGCAGAAGGCTGCTTGTTTCCTTTTTAATTCGTAACTTCCAGCACCAACACACCTCTCCCATTGCTTTCTCTGTTGCTTTTCCACACTTGTTTTCAAATGCCAGGAGTACCACAGCCTTCCTCAAGTCCCTATGACATTATCATAAGGCAGTTCAGTGTCAAGATATTTTCAGGTATTCAGCCTGTTTTTTTCTTTTGCTTAAGTAATTTATTCCTGAATTGTCTAGTTAATAACTGGAAGGATTAAGAGGGATGCATCTTCCTCTGACACTAACATGTCTGGATATTTATAATTAAGAAGAGTTAGATCTTGAAACTTCTAGGTCAAAGATCCCCTCTAGAGAGGGAGCTGGGCCAGACTATAGGATGGAGATGGAGATAGATATTTTTGTTCATCTGTCCAGACAGAAAATGCTCAGAAGGACAGACCTGAGGGATCCCTTACCCCAGCTGATACTGGGGATGCCAGCATGACATCCCCAGCTTGCAACACTCAGGGAAGTCCTGGAGTACCTTTACTCCATAGGGCTGTGTGTTCACACAGACTACTTGGGAAATCAGCAAAACCCCCATACTCCTCTGCTAATGAAGACTGACACCTTGCTGGGAGCTTTGGAGGGTTGACAGAGCTGTGCTGGGTGAGGAGTGGGGATGGCTGGGCTGGGCTGGCACCAACAAGGACAGGCTACATGGAACAAGACATGCAGTGCTGGAAGGCAAAACATGCACGATGAGCAAAGTCAGGCTAAAGTCTGTTCAGAAAGTCTGTCCTCCCAGTATGGTGTCTTCCTGCTCAGCAGCTGAGCCAGGAGCAGCAGGGACATTCCCAAGGGGAAAATATAGGTGTCACTGAAGTTGGAGGTGAGGAGGTGGTGGGTGAGGAAGAAAGGCAGGCAAAAGCCTATTCTGAAACCTTCCCTCAGCATAAGAATGGCTTTCCAGTCTCTTGGTGGTGTGTATTCATGAGCAAGCTGAGCCAGTCTAAGCTCACACAGCTATAGTGAGCTGCAGCCTCAGCTCTGCATTTCCATCCTTTTCAAGCTCTAGCACCAGTGACCATGCAGCCAGGGACTGGATCCAGCAAGAACCAACTTTTACATCTTTTTTGGCTTTCAGTTTGATCAGTACCCCAGTTTGACTACCCAGTCACCAGCGCAGTGCCGGTGAAGGGGCAGGGCAGCACATCCGTGAGGGCAAGGGGAAGTGGGAGATGGCAGCACAGATCAGGCATAAGCTGTGTGTGGAATTGCATCCCAATACTACAAATTTAGCAACTCCTATCTAGCAACAATTAAGTGTAAAGCATTTGAAGACACACCTCAGCAATTTCAAGGGGATTATTCAAAATTCAGCCCAGTGAGATAAAGCAAACTTTGGGTTCAGCTCTTCAAGAAAAGAATCTCCCTCCCTGACATCTGAATATCTGTCCCAGCAGGAAGCCTGTTTCACCTTTGTAAAAGGAAAAAGGAAACTAGTGGCACTTCTAGGCATGGAGCCATGCCATTTTTGTTCTCATATGCTTTGCAGTTTTTCCCAAATGACACTGCTCATTCCCATGTCACAGATGCAATGTCTTCTGGCAGCCTGGGAGGAAAGGCTGTACTAGGGCTAGATGAGGCAGTTCCAGTCTGCAGTTTCAGAGGTTTGCTTCGTAGTGCCTAAAGACCCCCCCATGACAAAAGAGAGGTTGATCATCCAGGATAGTCCAGTGGGGGCTGCTAAAATGGTAAAGAGGCAGAAGCACATAATGTGTGAGGAGACGTGTAGGGAGTTGGGCTTGTTCAGTCTTGCAACAAGAAGATGAAAGGGGAAATCTGCTGCCTTCTGCTACTTAAAGTCAGATTAGATTGTAGAGACCACAGAGCCAAAGGCACAGCAAAGGACAAGAGGCAATGGCACAAGTTGTATCAAGGGAAATGCGTGTTGAATATACAGAAACAAACTCACCATGAAAGCAGTGCAGCTGTGAGACAGGGGCTCAGAGATACGGTAGAATCTGATTCTTCAGGGATCTTCAAGGTTCAGCTAAACAAAGCCCTGAGCAGCCTTGAAGCTAGGCTGGTTTGAGCAGGATGTTGGATAAGAAAATCCAGAGACTTTTCCCAACCTAAATTCTGCTACCTTATGAAAACCACAGAGCGCAGGGACTGACAAGTGGTTGCATTCATAGGATTTGAACACTTCTTGTTCTGGGGAAAGCATTTGGCAGAGAAGACGACTTTTATGCATGTAGAGATGGGTGCCCATTCAGTTCTCCATTTAGGGGAAAGCAGACAAAAAGGAAAAAAACCACTTGTATGACCAACCTGGTTTACTGCAGGTTACCCCAGGTCCCTCCAGTGTAACATTTCAACATTTTCCAAACTAAAACAGGGGAGATTTAGGTTAGATGTAAGGAAGAAGTTCTTTACTGTGAGGGTGGTGAGGCACTGGCACAGGTTGCCCAAGGAAATTGTGGCTGCTCCATTCCTGGCAGCGGTCAAGGCCAGGTTGGACGGGGCGTTGAGCAACCTGGTCTAGTAGAAGGTGCCCCTGCCCATGGTAAGGGGGTTGGAACTGGATGATCTTAAGGTCCTTTTCAACCCTAACTATTCTATGACTCTAACACCAGACCCCTGCTCTCCTGGTCATCAAGCCCTTTATTTTCAGTATTATTTCCAGACCATCTTGCTTGTGCATTCCAGAACCCCATCCCCAGCGGCTGTCACCTCAGAGGCACTCTTAGCAGCACCTCTCTTACATCCCCATTTCCAAGCTCAGTACTGCCAATGCACTTGTGACTGTTCTCACACAGGGCTCTTTCCCCTCTGACACATCCCCATCACCTGCATATCCCCCGTGCCCTGCTCTCCCAGTGGCTTTCCTGGCCCAGCCTCCAGCAGTGGTCCTCCCAGGTGCCCTCCCTTCCTCTTCACCTTTCTCCCTGGCTGGGGTGTAAGATGAGAAAGCAGGCAAAACTGCTCCCATAGAGTGGGTGTGCTTAATTTAGTGTTTGTTTTCAGTGCCACCTGCTCAGTCACTGCTTAATGGAGTTAATTTCTGATGTTCAAAGTGAAAAAGAGAAAAAAAAAAAGAAAGATAGATAACCCTGCCTCACTGCAGCACCTTCTGTCAAGGGAAAATACCTTCCCTGTTTGCCTGTGGATGCTGGTTTGTGTCTGTGATGTTCAGTTACCAAAAGGCTTTAGTGCAGTCACTTGAAGTGTATTTTGAAATGCTGCTTATTTTCTCCCTCAAGGAAGCAGGTGAAAAGGTTTTAAATCTGGTCCTGGTCTGCCAAGGGAGAAAGTGGTGCCAAAATGCAGCCTGCCTGCCCCAGCAGAGGAGCCAGGAGGAGAGGAGAGCTCTGGTAAGGCAGCATCACCTGGCCAGGTCTGGCCATCACAGGCAGCCCCTCTGTCTCGTGAGCTTACCCAGCATCAGCAGAAAGGGGGTTTCTTCCCCACCTGCTTTTTCTGGGGACAGACCATCAGCATCCCTGTGCTGGGGATGGTTAGGAAATCTCATCTGGTTGCTAGCCTGCCCACAAGTCCAGGCTACTTGAGTCACATTTCATTTTGTGTCCACAAAGTCCTTTATTTAACCAAAGTCAGGCAAGCCTCCGGAGTGTGAAATAGATGATTCATGCTCCTTCAAATTGCTATTAATTTCCTCTTTTAAAGTCTCCCTCCCATTCTCCTGCACTATCTGAGTTGGATTAGGTGCCACAACCACACTCTCTGTTCCTGGACAGCGTCAGCTTTCCCAGCTTCCACATAGGGTTTGGTACCAGACCACTGATCTGCAGAGGAGCCATTTTCCTGACTGTGTCATGGGCTTTGACTCTTTCTCAAGCTGCTGAGAAAGCAGAGGCATTGGGGAATGGCTATAACGTCCCTAGAGAGCCAGACCCAAGCAGACGTGTGAAATATCACTGTGCCGGTGGGTGAGGAGGAAGAAAGTGTGTTAATGCTTTTTAGAAGCACTGTCAGACCACGGATTCCATTTCTCAGCCATCCACCTCACCACTCTATTCAGCAAACCGCAAATAGTAACACCTCCCTTCATCCCTCCATTCCTCCCTCTCTCCTGGGAGCTGGGAGGCAAAATTAACTATTGCAAAGCCCACTGGGCACGTGAAACAAAGAGTCCAACGGGTCTATGAAAAAGCCTTGCCAAGGTGTAAATTCTCGCTCAATGTATTTTAGGCTTTTTATAGAATTAAAGATAAAGCAAGACAAGCCTGATCTCAGCGCTCAGAGCTGGGTATGTGTGCAAGGCATATTTCAGCTCAAAGCAGGCGCTGCTGTCCACAGCGTGAGCAACTTGAAGCAGCCAGCAGCCTTGCATTGTGCTTTTTGCACAAAAGGATGGATTTTGAGGTTCGCTGCAAAGGAGTAGCTACCATGCTCGCACCTTCATTACGGCAGAGTGCACTGCCAGGAGCAATTAGGCAATACGAGTTTTGTTCTCTCAGAGAGTAAGAGCTCTCTTGTGGCAAGATTGCTTCTCGCTGCTAGAATGTGGCTTAGCTCAGGAATTTGCTGTGGTTTTTGAAGGGGTGTTGCCAGGCAGGGTACGACCAACAGGTTGCATTATAAAGAGGATAAATGTGAAGCCGGGGAGGGGCATATGGGCTGGTTAAAGGAGGGAAGGATAGTGCCAAGATGAAACCTCTTGCCTGGCGCTTGGAAGCCCTGCTCTGCTGGAGACCTCCCATGTGTCCTCCAGTGAGCCTCTGCCCAAAAACCAGCTCCTGCCTGGGTGCTGGGGACACTATGCTGCTCCTCTTTCCTAGGGAGACTATCAAGGTAAAGGCACTGACAATTACACAGCCCTCAGACAGTATGAACAAAGGAGACATGCACACATGCCCAAGATGGCCACTATTAACCTTGCCTCATTTTATATATTTTTACAGCTGCAGCAGATACCTGTGTCTCCCTGGAGGGACGTTAGGTACTTAGAACCCTTTCAGCTCAGACAGAGCTGCCTGGAGGAGCTGACAGCTTTGGCCCCAGCTCCATGAGTCTCCCTCACGGGCAGGCTGATTGAAGTCGGTCAAATCATCCCTGCCCTGAAAGCGACTTGTCTGTGAGAGTGCGGCTGGGTCGGTGCTGGCAGCCACTCACCTAGATCTAATTGCAAGCTTGGGACGTAAATAAGACAGGGGATAAATAAGGAAAGATGTGCTGGGAAGCCCCACAAGAGGAAATAAGGATATTATTATTGATTAATAAAGATAATAACAGTAGTAGTTATCGACTTGATCTTGCAGCATCATGCACACCAGCCATGTTGTGCTAATGCAGGAGAGGCGAGAGGTGCAGCAAGCACTGCACGCCAGTCACACAGTGTGTTTGCTCTCGCTGAGCTGAACCAGAGAGAGCACATTTGTAAAATGAATAAGCTAAAGTGACCTGTAGGATTTACCCACTACACCTCCCACCTGGGAGCTGTTTGCAGCAGTACCAGAAACACTTTTCTGGGCCATCAGTCCAGAGGGTGGTGGCATTGCTGGGAAATGTGCTGAATTTGTGGAGCTTTGGAGCTGGCTGGAAGAGTCTTGCAGAAGGTGGAGAGGAATTGAGTTTTGGTGTCAGGGCACTGCTGGCTCCCAGTCCCAGGCTCTGTAGCAGACTGGTCTGCTTTAAAACCCCAGCAAGATGGGTGCAAAGAAACCCATCACCCACCCTCTTAATGACCTCTGAATAGATTCAGGAGGTGGAAGAAAATATGTGATTTTGATTGTGCTGTGGCCATCTCTGCTGTGCCCCAAAGTGATTATTTTTTCCTATCAAAGATTATTTTCCCCAATCCTCCCTAGCTGCCTGATGATTGCCTGGCCTTGGCCAGGTCTCTCCCTCTGCAGTGCGTGGGTGATGTCTGAGTATCACACCTCCAGGCACCCTGTCTGGTGGGTTAGCCCGGCTTTGAGTGGGGACTTGAAGCAGGCAGGAGCAGGACACCCTGACAGGCAGCTCCATCACCCTCCTTTCCTGATCTCTATCCTATGCATTTACCTAGCAGGGGCTGCCCAGCCCCAGTCCTGCCTCTTTGCTCTGCCTCCTGTGTGTCCTCACTGGCTTAGTATTTAAAATGCTGGTTAGCCAAATGGAGATCCCATTGTGAAGGGCACTTCCCAGCTTCTGGAGTTGCTCAATAGTACAAGTTTGGTTGCTGGAAAGCCAGTGTCTCTGGCACATCCCAACTCCCTGCAGTTTCCAGCTGTTCCCTTTGCCCCAGTTGTGCCTTGTTTTCCCTGTATATGAAGTCCAAATGGGAGTAGTCAGCTCTGTTTGGTACTAAGATGCTTAATGTATCAAAGATCACACAGGACCTGGATAGCCTCAGATGAAAGCACATGGAAAATGGCTCCACGCTTTTATTAAATACGTTTTCTACCATTCATTCTGTGCTTTGTCCCCAAAGCCACCAAGTCCCCTGCAGATGAGGCAGAAATCTTGTACTGAGCAGCCAAGTCGGCCACAGGGACTTCCTAGCGGCAGAGCCTTCCCTGCTCTCAGGGCTGGCACAGCCATCCCTGGACATGCTGTGTGGTGGGATGTACCCCTCCTGTCCCAGCTCAGTGTGCACACAAACGGCACAAAAAAGAAAATGCTGAGCTCAGGTAGCCCTCACCTACAGGGTCTGTGGGATGGACACAGTCCTGACCTGGGTAAGAGGCTTATGTGTGTTATGGCAAGCGTATGTCATGCTGCACAGGAGCAGCTCATGTTTGCTTTGTCCTTTCACCCTCTAAATCTGATTTAGGGTGGCCTCTTCTATGAGAAAACCTGCTTAATTCCCATTCCTTCAGTCTGTTTCAAATCACCCCGCTGGCCACCGTGCTAGTGTGTGGATGTATGTGTGTGTAGAAGGGTGTTAAGCCCTTTAGAGCATGAAATGTGATAGCTCTCCCTGCACGCAGTGAACTGAAGCTGCAAAGGGAGATTGGAATTAATTGCACGCAGCAGTAGAAGTTGATTGACAGCATCGAGGCAGTGGGGAGGCGAGTCTGCAAAGGAGTGAGCTTTATCAAAATGCTGAGAGTTGGCTTAATCGGGACAGTAGCTGGTAGCTGGGCGGAAAAAATAATGAAAAATTTGTTTTGATGTGACCGTAATAAATTGGCCACAGACAGGTCCCTGGGATGGGGGCTGTAAGTGAGGGCTTGGGACTGATCTGAAATACCAGATTTAAAAGTGAAGTTTGGAGGTAGCAATTTTCAGAAGTTGCTGTCCCAGGCAGCTGAGTTGGAGGATAAAGGACATTTAACTGCTCATTTTGAGTGAGATCCATTCAGCCTGGCATTTCTGGTCCCAGAGCATGGAGCATGAACCTGCTGTGCCAGGGCAGGGTAAAGCACAGTTCTAGCCAAAGTTGTTTTTACTGTGTGGTGGGCAACGCTGATGGCTAACTTCCAATCGTAGCTCACTGTGGAAGACTTTATTAAACATCTCCGTAACCCCAAAACCACTTTTTACAATATGTTGATTCAGGGTCCCCACTAGGGCTAGATCATCAGTGACTCCAACTTGGTGTCTTTACGTACTTGGTGGCGTGGAGAGGTTTTACTGCATGCATTGGAGATGTGATCACCCAGGCTGATCAGTGCAAGGCTGACAGTGACCATAATGACAAATTACCCCATAGCTCTGCCTTTTGTTACAGGGCTATTGCCACCATGCCTGTGACATACAGATGAATCATTTTGCCCAGCGGTAGCGCACCGCCTCCTCCAGAATGGCTGCTGGTTACTCATGGAGAGCAGCAATACATGCTGGCTTACTGCTCCAGGACTGTCAGCTCCAGCTGCCACTTCAAAATGCAAGAAGAGAGTGATTTAGACCTGCTCCATGCCATAGCTGAGTGGGGCCAAGCCACTAGGTGGGCAAAAAGAGGGTCAGCAAATTGTCCCTGTCCCTCTATGGAGGGCAGAGTTGTCCAGACTCTACTGAGCATAAGGAAGAACCAGGATTTCCGTTTCTGCATAAAGTCATTTGAGCTGATCTTAGTGGGAAGCAGGACTGGACAGCAGGGCCCCTGAGCCCAGAATTCAGCTCTTAGCTGATTCACTGACAAGGGAAAATGAACTAGGGCTTGTCTGCACCAGAGAATGTCCCCCTGCACTAATCTGGTCTGGCAAGGGAGGCAGAGTGAGGTGCCAAAATGCCTTTTTCCTTTTGTTTTCTTTTCCTTTTCATCCTCTTTTCAAATAGTAGTTCAGCTGATGGGCAAAGCATGGTCTAGAGTAGCATTTCAGGCAGCAGAAAATTAGTTCAGCTTTTACCCTCATTAGCTGATTGCCAGTAATTAACACTTTGTCATTAACTACAGCTGCTTATGGCCTGGAAGAGAAGTTTGGTGTCTCCACATTATCGCTTAGAAATGCACTGATTATGTCCATTTAATTGGATGTTTGTGCCTCAGTTTTCTTATCGGCTAAGGGGAAAAAAGTTATAATGACTCACCCCCACTCTCTACTTCACATCTCAGTTTATAAGAGCTGTCAAAAGAGGACGTGTTGCCTTTAGATACAGTTTTTTTTAGGAAGGTCAGGTTCAGCAGATGTAGTACTCTCCATAGCTAGCCAGCCCTTTGCTTTAATGAACCTCATTGTCCAATAGATCATATTCTCATTGGCATTAAGTGACTTTTCATTGTGTCCTGGAGCTTTATTCAAACTATTATCTTTAAATAAGTGTGGATGCCCACAAGTGTATTCTTGCCTGGCTTTGGTAGTACCTGGATCTTTTGCAGCTGCTTACACTAAGCTGGGGCTCAGGTGGACCATGCCATCCTGAAGACACTTGTATGAAAAAGCAAGCATAGCCTAGCACCTGAGTCCAAACTTTGAGGCAGACATTCCTGTCATCCTCATGCCTTCTCCCTCTTAGATAAGCTTCTGCATCTCCCTGGGTTTTAGTACAAATCCTTCCATACTGCTTGCATTCTCATTAAAATAAATACATTTATGTAGCACTGTCTTCTGCAGGAGTAACCCCACAGCAGTAAATCAATGTGCGCAGCCTGGCATTTCAGAGCAGCAGTGTAATGGGAAATAAAGCCAACTGGAGTTTCATCAGGAGAGTTAGAAGTGAGCTCCCCCTCCCCTGGGCACACTACTCCTGCCTGGGGCACTAAGCGTAGCCCCAGCAACATGATGTGGTTATGCTTTTCCTTCCCTCCTATTCCCAATTCAGCTGCAGTGACCCCAGAAAACATGAAAGGCAGCAGCAGCATTCAGTGCAAAAATATGTTTCCAGGAGGCTGCTGTAAGTGTCACTGAGTGAACAGGGAGCCTGGGTAGGTAGGAAGAACTGGAAAATCATGCACAATATCCTGCCAGTTTCCCTTTGAAAGTCATTCCTGTTTATGTCCCCAGCACACCCCTCTCCCTTTCCTCCTGATGCTACTGGGAGCCTCAGCACTCTGCTTTCAGCCATTCCTCCTTCTTTGCCCACTTAGCATTGCCACCTTTAGATGCTCTTTCTGAGTAGGGGGGTGCAAAATGGAGATTGACAATGGTGTTCAAAGGCCCTGGGGATCAAGCAGTGCCACTTTCTCACACTACAGTGAGTCTCTTTCCTCTGGCTCTACATAAAGGGTTGCACACCAGTGCCTCTCCCAGGTATAGCTACTGTCTCTGCAGGCTGAGACAAAGGCTGTGGCACTATCTGGAGATAGCAGTGCTTTTCAGTAGGAGGGAACATAGATTTTCAACAGAGCTAAAGGCAGCTGTGTGGTTTCTGGTTCATACGGCAGTCCTGGCGTTCATCTGCTCTCTGCATGGGCAGGATGAGCTTGTGTGTGCCAGCAAAATGCACATCGACGCAGCCTCCTGCACAGCAGCTTTGGCTGCCAGTGTGATACCCACTGTATTTATATCCCAGTAGTGCCTGAGTCATGCTGTTAATAAGTATCAACATCAGCACAAGCAGCTTTGACTGTCCCTAGGGAGAGCTTGTATGAAGGATAGGAACATGAGGGCATTGCAGTACCAGGCTGGGGCTGCTCAAGCACATGATGGTAATGTTGCTTTTGGACTCTGGGGACATGTTGTCATGATGGGGACACACGGTACAGTCACACCTGATGTAGTGTCAGAGCAGTGACCTATTGGGATGACTTGTAAGTCCCAGTGGCTATATTAGCTGTGCCCTGCAAGTTCTGTCCCATTGGAGCAGCTTTGCACAAGGCAAGAATCCATAGTCTCTGCTCTTGGCAGACAGGCTTTCCTCATATAGTAAAACCTCCAAACACCTACAGGATCCAAGTGGATGGAAGGCTCCCAATCTCTTTTTTGATGAAGTCTCTGCCTTCCCTGCTCTTCAGAACACCACCCGGTTGCCTGGGGTGACATAGCTGATTTGCAGGCAGAGAGGCAGCTCCAGAGGGGCTTGGAAAATGTGTTCTTCCTGCTTGTTAGATGCCATCAAGATGGGAGGATCCTGCATCAACAGCCTCAGCAAACATCATCTCCAGTGCTGGCACCCTTGCCCTAGCTGCATGGTTTCAGGAGGAAAAGACCCTGGGTCTTTAGTGGAGGTCTTGACAAAAAAGGGTGGATCAAATCTGATCAAGTCTGCTTTCGTCTGTGCCTTGCAGTCAAATTCTGTGACACTTAACCGTGTGAACTAAAGCAATTTCCAGGATACTAGAGAATTTCTGACACTTGCCTGTGTGCCCTCTCCATCTTTGTGAGTAGTCCAGAGTCTAATAAGGAATTCAGCTCAATCCATTGATTTTCATGCTTTGGTAGGTTTTAATAAGTTTTTTTTTTTTTCTTCTGTGCATTCCCCTGTTTTTAAGAAACATAAGAAAATTTGTTATTTTGGAGCCCTCCAATCCTTGCAAAATTTGGCTGAAAGTGGCCAATGATGTAAAAATGAAGTTTTGGGTGGAATGCACAGACCCACATGTTACCAACAATGTAGTCCAGTAAGCTTCATTTCCATTAAAAACCATTCAAAAAAAGGGGAAGATCAGATATCATCTGTAGTATGTGATGAGATGAAAAAAGTCATGGAGAGGGGAGATGCAACACTATAGAGATGGCAATAAAGACAGAGCAGAGGTGGGGTGGCCCTGACTGCGGGAGAGAAGGAAGACTTAAATTCAGCAGTGCTGCTGAAATGATGAGGTGTATCTGACATTGCTGGCTAAAGTGTGTGCCAGGATAATCCAAAAGACTGCAGTTCCTGCCAAAGGCTGACATTTCAGGTGTGACAGAGAATACCTGCATTCTAAGATCTTGTGGATTTCCTGGAGTTCGAGCTAGAGAACTGGACAGGCCATTGATGGTCACTGGAAAAATTTTAGCAGGTCAGGAACTAGTGCATTTCTGCTTCTGTCAGTGCACAGGCATGTTGTGCCCTCGGGAGGGGCTTCAGGGCTGGACTGCCAAAGTGTCTAAAATGGTTTGGACAAGAAAGTCCCTGGCAAGCGCTCAGTGTGAGAATGGAAAAGCCCAAGGACATGTCATTGCCATTACTGTGGCAACTAGGAGATAAAGTCCTCAATTCTCTTGGCCCTTTGGTCACCAGATGGATGCCAGCAAGACCATTTTGCTTGTTGGAACTTTTTCAGTTATTAAGAACAACTGCTTCCAGGTGGGGGTGGAAAGGCATCTGGAACTCAGTGTGAGCCTGAGCAGCACAGAGATCCTCCTCACACCCCAGCAAGCACGAAACCGGGGAGAAACACGTTCCAGACTGGGAGCCAGATGTTCTGGCTACATTGAGATGCCTTTGCAGCCTCTGAGTGGATCCAGGGGAGAGGAAGGGAATGTCTGTGCCCAAAAGATGCGGGGAGAAAACAGTGTGAAAAGAGAGCATGGGGGTGGGCTGGAAGAGGAGGCAAGTTGTTCTAGTCATGTGTAGGCAAGGAGCAGAGGTCATAGTTACTGCAGGACCCTTAAAAACTGGAGCAGGAGAGAAGGAGTATGTGCAAGTGATTAAGAGTCTGAATGTTCTTCCTTGGAGAATGTGTGCAACTGCATGATACACAACTCATGTCTGGAAGGCAACAGCTATGAAACAGACATTCAGAAGCCTTTAGGAAGCAAAGATAATTTAATGGATTTTTTTAAGTGGGTCTTCTGTAAACCAGCTGACCTGTTTTGTCTGTTGTGTGAAATTCTAGCAGGTTGCCTGTACTTCATACCCAGTGACACCTATCATTTCAAACATAACCAGGTTTTGTTTAAGACTTCAGGAGCTGGAGGACCTAGTGCATCTCTCTGTAGGTTCTTTAATGGCTAATTGCTTTCAACGCTTCAAAAAAAAAAAGCACTCTATTTCTAGACTGTGTCTGCTCGCCTTCGTCTTCCATCCACTGGATCTCATTCTGCCTGTCTACCAGATTAAAAAGCCCTCCACAGTTAGAAGCCTTCTCCCAGTGGTAGTACTTAAGAGACTGCAGACGTGTCACATCTTCGCCTTCTCTTCATTAAGATAAGCGGATTAAGCTTCTCTCTCCACTCACCAGATAGGCAGGTTTTCCCAAACATGAACTCACAGTTCTGCTCTTGAAAACTGTAGGAGGGTTGTGGAGAGCCAGGGTATACTCCAGATGGTCCAGATGACCAGGCTAACCTCGAGACATGAGGATAAGGTGCAGGCTGTGTTTGAGAGGCTAAACACACTTTGAGATGCTGATTTGCTAGACCCTGGTGCATGGAGATGAAGTACGGTGCAATATCGTCTTGGACACCTCTCCTCTCTACCGTATCCCCTTCCAGGATGCATTTACAGGAATGGGAGGTACAAGAACATTTCATAACTTGTGCAACTTATGGTGACTCCTCTGTGCATCGGGCAGTCCTTGGGTTAATCTTGCACTTGGAACGTTACTGATTTGCAGAAATCTCCTCATTTCTTGTGTATGCTTTGTTAAGGGTAGGCGCGTATGTCCTGTCTGCTCACCTAGTACAAAGAGGATTGACACAAACGAATGGTGCAATACACAGCCTGATCATGCTTGGTGTCCTTGAATTTTGCAGAGGCTGTGGAGCTAGCTTTGAAAAAAGAATAAAGAAAAAAACCCTGTAAGATGCTGTTAACTCTGCTTTCCTGAAGGGCTTATTAGAAGGTATAAGAATCTGCTCAGCATTTTTGTGATTTGATCAAGAGTACCTAAGGGGGATGAGTGAAGCAATCCAGAAGGAATAAGAATTGATCCAAAGCTCAGCCTGAAACTTACTGGAAGTTTGTAAATTTGAGCAACTTCATGTTCCCATTGCTACTTTCATGAGCTCCCACCTTACGAACTCTGAGACCAGGACCCTGAATAACAGAACTACTCTAAAGCCAGGATGTGTCCTGCCTGACCAGACATGCCAAGTCTTGAAGAGGATCTCTGCCTCTGGATTTCTGGCCAAGCCACAGTCCTTGGTGCCATGTTCCTCCTTCAGTGTAAATGTTCAGTTTCTCATCCTGGCAGTCTGAGAAGATGCTGTCATTGCTGCCACCCAGGAGCAGTGGGTGGGATAGGCCTCTGAGCTGGGAACTGAAAGAAGTCCAACCCATATGCATGCAGTTTGTGATGTTGTCTGTGAAACATGGATGCCTTAGTAGATGATTTGGTTTAATGCACTCAGATTGTTTTGTGTCAGGAAAAGCCTCTCCTGTCCTCCCTGGTTTGCGGAGAGTCAGGAAAGGGTGTGTGGCTGACCAAACTGTGCCAAAAACTGAAGTCCTCAAAACTCAGAAAGATTTAGTGAGGGAGAAGACCAAGCTTCAGGAGGGGTAGGAAGAAGAATTGTTGGAAGTGATCCCACTGTCAGCCACAATAGGCCTGCCTGCTGATTGGAGACCTTTCCAGTCTGTGCCCAGCAGACTGCCTGAAGAAGTGCTACTGAGTTAAAGGAGATACCTTCTTCCTGCCTCCAGTTTCCAGTGTGATGTCAGGGTTTGTGTTTATCTCAAGAAGCTTGCTTTCAGTCAGAATAGCAGTGTCTCTTCCCACTGGAGGGTGTGAAAGTTCTCATAATGCTTTTGGAAATGGCATCCAAACAACGGTGTCCTGGCAAAAGGGCATCCAAACAAGTGTCTGGGCCACTTGGGAAATCACTGTGCCTGCAGTTGCCTAGATCTCTCCTCAGTTATTAAATTGTGGTAGACCTGCCAACACTAGTGGCATTGAGAGTAAATTACTACTTTTAGTAGCAGTCTAGTGCCCCCCTGCTTTGGGCCCTAATCTGCCATGCTTCCAGTTACCTATTGACATACGTACACCTCTTGTCCATGTGTCAGGTAGATAAGTTGTACATTAAGCAATAAATTTGATGGCTTCACATGGCACTGGACTTTCCAGAGCAACTTGACTTTTCCAGAGGGAGAATCTGCTTTTTCAGGACATGAGATGGTGATGGTTGGGTGGCAGCTAAGGAAAAGTCTCTGATGTGTCACACCATATGATAAAAAAGTGGTTGTGGGATTTCATGCCTAGTGCATGAAGCTTAGGGATACAAGGGTACATGTTAATTGTTGAGTTGTGCAAATACTATGTGCATAATGGGGACCCAGGTCCCTTTCTGTCCTGTTAGTACAGCAGAAGTGAAAGGTTTTAGCGAGCACACTCAGTTTCAATGTTAAGAATAAAAATGCTTAATCCTCATGCATGCTAAGTAAAAGTTTAAGGAGCCACCCGCCTGTTTGGTTATAAATCCCAATTAAACACATTTACCACAGTCAAACATATAATTTAACACTGACTATATTTCTCTGTGAGCAAGGTGATTATTAGCTGTCTGGGCAGGAAGAATGGATCACAGTTCTGATCCTTACAAGTCAGTGCCCTGTGGTGGTTAAAATGTCCCCTCTGTGTCCCCGTGGGCTTCCACAAAACACACAGGGTACAATGCTTAACCATGCGAAATTAAGGTCAAGCCTCAGGGGACCTGAGAACACTAGGCCCACTAACACTACAGAAGGGACTGTTCAGCATTGAGGAAATCTCCCGCGCAAAGGTCCTTTTCCATGTAGCAGTTATGGGTGTTCACAGTATATACATGCATGGATTCACCTTTCTTTTTGTACCTTAAAAACAGAGAAGATGAGAAAGTTGGAAAAAACACAGCTATAAAAATAAAATATAAGTAAAAAGGAAAAGATACCAAAATTATGTGTAACACAGAGAGTGTTGCAATCTCTTCAGCTTTCTCCATCTCTGGATGCTGCCAGAATCAGCATCAGAACTGCAGTCTCTGCACTGCTGGCACAACCCTAGCCACTGCTGCCGGCATGGTAGTTATTGCTTATCAGGTTGCCCAAGGGGCAAGGAAAGCCTGACTGAAGGACAATGGCTTGGTGGGCTATTTTACAGAAATGTGCTAATGAAATTTGCTGATGATACGAGGTTCAGAGGCATTGGTTGTGGAGAGGAGAATGAGAGTCTCAGCTTTGGATTACTCAGGGTAATAGAAATAATACGAAATGGAGTAGGGCTACAGAGAATAACAGGCTGGACTTGCAGTGCTGCAGCTGGAAAGGGCAGTGATGGACGTAGTAGGCCAGTGATTTCCTGCAGAGTCAGAAAAATCATGAGCATGGCATTGGCAAGCTCTCCTCAGGAGGCCTGGGCAGCGGAGGGTTTCTGGGAAAGCCGCAGGCATGGAAGCCTCATCAGATGGCAGAAAGACATCAGCCATGTATTTAGCCTAAGAAAGCAAAGTCTGAAGGAGAAATGATGGGCTATTCTAGCTCTGCTGGATGCAGAAGACTACAGGAATGTACACCAGTGGTCAGCACTGGTTCTCAAAGGAGAGAAATTCAGAAACAGCCTCTCAATAGGAATAACAAGAAGAGGAAAACTGCTTGTAAGAGAAGCCTGAATCCTTTATTTGGGATTGGAGGCTTGCCTTGGAGTCATGTGACTTGATCTAGCCAAATTCAGAGTTCCCCTATGGCAACAGTCAGTTCAGAAAAGTCTTGCATAAATCACCCACTTTTTTATGTCCTAGACTCTATATCCCAGAACAGAGACTGTTCTTCACACACCAAGCTCCCATTCACCAATAGGGATTGCAATAAGGTGGCGTGAACAGGTAAGAAGGTGACATGTTTGGCTGGGGAAGAGGATTTGAAATTCCAACATTAGGTATATAATTCTGTATGTACAGCTTCTGTATGTAAATGCCGTCTGGATTTGTTTGGTTTAGTCATTTAAGACTCATTCAGTAGTAAAAATAAAAACTTCAAACTTACGACTGTTTCATCATCTGTGGTTTCTTCTCCCTGACCAAAAACTAGAGCTACAGCTCATCTTTGTAATCTGCATCTGGTTAAAGAAATGCTATCCTGGGTCTTAATCAGAGTAAAGGCACAGAATATTAAATTTGGGAAAAGTCTAGGTCTGCACACACATTCTTCATCCATGTAAGTAGCCAGATCTGCTGTCAGGAGACATAGAGAGGAGATTTTCCCTGGTCCAGCTCCTGCTGTCATAAACGAAGGCACAGCAAGCACAGACACTAAGACCTTGTCTTGGCCTTGTCTCAGCTCTCATGGGTTTGTAGAGAGAAGACAGATGCGATGCAAAATATTCAGGTTGGTGTTTAAACTTCTACTCACTGTTCAACTGGTGATCTGTCAAAACATGGCTATCTGAGGACAACATAACTGATCAGCGGGCAACTGGGTTTGGCATTACCTGCAGCTGATAACCTACAGCTAGTGCAGGCTCTTCGGAGGTAGTGAAAGTCCCGCTGTAGTACCTCAGCCATCTGTGAAAGGCAGTGCAACCTCTCCAGCACCTGAAGTTACGAACATACCTAGTGATCTCTGCTAGTCAAAAACTTAAACAGTCCCAGTGTTTAGTGCAGCTGGGACTCGAGCTCCCTTCCCAGGCTTGACCAAGGGGCAGCAGACTTTCCATCTGGCGTCAAAGGACTGACAGAGACTGTATTTTTCCACTGAGAAATTGCAAAGTCTCTTTTAAATGGGTAGCTTCAGCTTTCCTGAGATCTCATGAGAAGGTGGAAAGTACAAGCAGACAGTCTTTGGGGTAGCTGGTCTCCATGGAAGGCAGTCTCCTGTTGCCCCACACCATGTGGCAGACCCCTGCAGACCCCTCCATCTAGAAGTATCTCTAGGCACTTCACAGCTGTACAAATCAGAGTCCAAAAAAGGTGGCAGGAGGGTAGCTGAGCAAGGGGCAGGCTGGCCATGCTTGCTGGTCAATCCCAGAATGATGCCTTGCATTTCTCCTTCATTCAGAGGGGGTTGCTGGCCTCCGTCAGCCTCAAAGTAAACTGTATGCAGTTGTTCCTTCAGCCTTCACAGGTGGTAGGAGGTCATACAAACTCTTCAAATGCCCTTCTCTCAGTGTTCTCTTGTAACATGCTTTCTCCTTTTCCCATCTACACCCTACATGTAAGACTCCTGGCTCTTGCTGGGCATCTCCATCCCTGCTAGAGCTGCTTTCTAGGGCATGGCAGACCTGATGCACAGGCTGGTTTGTTCACCGTCAAAACCCCAGTTCCCAGCCTGCTTCATCATGGCCCCTGTGCAGACAGAAAACCTCCCCTCTGGCTTCAGTGGGCCTGGGAAAGGGTTTGAACGTACCCTTTGACCTGCCCTAAGACTGTGCTGTAGAGAGGCATAAATTACCCAGCTCCTGCTGGCTATGCAGAGAGCATTAAATGACTCACTAGGCTTTTCTGCCAATTTGTTGGGCTTTTTTTTCTCTTTATTATTACTATTATTATTATTTAGCCTCCAAAAGCATTTTTTATATCCTCTCATCTGCTTTTAATGGAATGCATTCAATTTACTTTTTTTTCCCCCAGGATTAATGTATGATTTTCTGTGTTTAAACCTGGGCTGGTCATTATCTCTGTCAAAGTTTTTAGTATGTCTGGGGTTCCTTTGCCATGTGCATTAAGGAGAGGAGGACTCGAAGCAAGAATAGACGTCTAACATTTATTCACTGTGCCTACCGTGAAAGCCATTCCTGTTGGAAATGAAGTCTTGTTATCTCAAAGATGCCTGTTACTTCTGCAGTGGCAGCTGTCAAAGGAAATGCGTTACGCTTCCAGCTTCTACAGGGGGGTTGTGGCTGTGTGTATGTGGGAAGAGGCATGTTTTTACTGGAAGAACCGTTTACCCAAGTGCAGATGCCTTTCCAGCACAAAATACTTGCTCCTTGGACGAGGGGCACCAGGAGAAGCAAAGATGGAGTCTGATCCTTGGGAAAACATGGGAAGAGCAATTGAAATCAGTCGTGTGAGCATGTTGCATTTTTAGGCAGTCTCTACAGTTACTTTGCTCTGGTGAAGGCTAACATGCTTTTCTGGCAAAGCAAAGGGCCTCCAAGAGGAGCAGCACAGCCCTCAGTGCCCACCTACACAACAGCACATCAAGGTCTCAATACCAGCCTTTCCTGAAGCCTTAGCCAGCCCTGAATATGGAGGCGTGTGTGAATGAGACGGGTGCTTCTCTGAGCAGCTCTCCGAGTTACGTCACTGGAAATAAACAAGGAATACAGGCACAGTGCAAGGAAGGGGGAGTGAGGCAAACTGGGAGGGTGAGCCCAGAAACAGGCAAGGGAGAGGAGAACAGCAGAATGCCAGAATCAGAGGCAAAAAGAGAGTTCAATGTTGTCGTCAACCCAGGAGGATCAGGCGAAGAGCATGGGCGTTCCAAGGACTGTGTGTGGCTGTGCTAGGACTTGTGGGTGTATTTGCTGTCTGACGGAGATTGCACAGCATCTTCATCATCCCTATCTAATATATTGATTGTGATTAATGCTATTACGTGGCATATCTGATTAATTAACAATGGCTTCCCACTTGTGACTGCTCCTAGACCAGCAACTGCATCAGCTCTCGCCTGGCAGATGCTGGCACTGGTATTGCTGGTGCTGACAGTGTGGCTGCCTGAGTGGGAGCATGGTGGCCAGGGCACTAACAAAAGGACTGGAGGAGAAGTGCAGAAAGCGCCACGTTGGGGGCAAACTGAGCTTTGTCACAGGAGGTGTGGGTTGGCCCATTCTGCCAGCAGGAAGGATAGCAAATGGGAGGATGTTCATCTGGTCAGATGGAGCAGGAGGCTTGGAGAAGTCAGAGTTGCCCCTATGCAGGGCCTTCATCTTCCTCACAGCACTGGCTCCCAACCATCAGACTGTATGCTTTGATCCCCCTCCAAATGAAGGGCTCAGCACTATTTGGACAGGCGGGTTTCAGGCTCTTCGTTGCCTTATATATCCTCCTTATTTTGCATTAACTGGATTTTCTCCCCTCTAAAGTTCTCCAGCTTTGCCAGGGAAAAGGTACAATGAGAGCCTCCTCTCCCTGATCTCCATGGCAGGGGAAATCAGGAGCCTGCATGGCTGCATCTCCTCTCTTGTGCTCAAAAGCCATCTTGATCTGCTGCCACAGTAACCAATGGAGAGTGGTGAATTTTTTGCAGCCTCTTGTGTGTGGAGGATGGCTCTCCCCCAATCTTTCCCCTCATCCAGGGGCAAAGCCACCCTTTGGCATCTCTTTTCCTGCTGTGTGTCCACCCTTCCCCTGCCCCAGTTGCCATCTCTCCTTGTGATATTTTTTTTGTGGATGGTTTTTGATAGCTGATAACCTGTTACCATGACAACTGGCCTCTGCTGTGACATCAGTCTTGAAACAAGCCCAGGTTGATGGTTTTCAAAGTTCCCCCATGCCTCAAGTGGTCAGAGGGCTGCCTCTGTGCCCTCTGTTCATCCCTGGCATGTCTCTGAGGCCAAGAGGAGGTGGGTAAAGTTTCCCTCTAATGAGGGCAGTGGGTGCCTGGCTACATTTCTATGTTGTAGTGAACCAGAGAGAGATTAAAAGAAATAGGCTCCACTAAAGGATTAGCAGATTTGGGTATTCAACTATCTCTTTTAAATTATTATCCCTAATTACGAGTATGATGAAAGTCCACTTGGTGAGGGATTAGAAAAGAGTCAGATGCAGCTCTTGGGGCTCTTGTGCTAGTGCTGGGCTCCGGGGAAGATCTCCATGTTGTGCTTTTGTGTGCTCCACTCTGCTCTTGCCTGTTCAGGTTAGAACAACCCACTTAATGGCAGGCTGATGTCCTGGTGTTCCCTTTCCTCCCCTCTGAACCCAGTGAGATGTCCGAAGTACAGGAGAAGACAAAGGCGAGCAGGACCCTGTACCCTTCCTGGCTCCTCACCATCTCCCTTTGCTTCCATTTCTGATTGGACAGGGTTTCTTTGTCTTCCCATATCATGACACGATTAGAGCCTCATCATCTTTTGCAAATCCCCTTGGGGTCCTCATTTCTAGACAAAAACATTAATAGTGTTTAAAATCCACTCTATATGTAGTCTTTGCTACATATAGATCTTTTGCATCTACTACATTATTTTCCACTTAAAGGGCTCCAAAGTGGTTTTCAGGGACAAGACTCGGGTTCCTGCTGCTGATGGAACTTGTAGTGGCAGGAAAGAAGGTCGCTGTCGCCAAAGACGTAACGGTTCAAATGGGTCCAGCCATTGGAAGTGCTCGGCAAATGGGTGAGCTGAAGGACAGGGAATTCTTCCTTGGAAGAAAGTTGAAGTTGTGGCAGGAGATGGGGACCAACCACCTATGCCTGCAAAGTGCACACAGAGAGGTTTTAGGTAATTTTGGGGGATGTTGAACCCCTATTTTCCAGGGAAGCTAGTGCATTTCTTCCTGGCAGCCTATGGGGTCTGGAGTGAGGGTCAACTATGATACAGTGCTGAGCACTGGGGACCAGAAAGGGGTCTAAGCCCAGGGGTTGTATTAATTAAGCTCAAATACCCTCTGGGGAAGGATGAGGCTGAGAGGGCTGGGAAGCGGGAGAAGCAGCTGGTATTCATGAGACTGGGTTTTGTCAGGAACTTGGTGGTAGTAATCCCATGGGAAGAGCAGACCTTACTGGCAGCTGGGAGAAGGACTCTACAACCCTGTGTGTGAACCATGCCTCAGGACAGCTCTTCAGGACCCCCAAACCCAGGTGCAGCAGCCTGGGTTCTCTTGTGGCTGTGGTGTTGTGCTATGGATCTGACTGAATAATTCCTTTCTTTGGGTGTTGGGTCTTTAGGAGTGGGGGAGGGTAAATCGTTGGCAAGCATTGGAAACACAGCAATTAATAGGATTAAAGTGTCATGTTTTACAGCACTGTGTACACAACTTAAAATAATGGGAATTGTAAAAGTTCTCCCAAGTGATGGGGAAGGCCCAGCTTTGTGAGGTGGAGTGCCTTATCCAGCACACCAGAACATCTTTTTGGGATGGGGAAGAAATGAGCAGCAGTGCATGGGAATGGCATCACTCAAAGGGAGGAGCTGGTATATAGGCTTGTAAAGGAAACCTGAGTGGGTCCAGGTGGGGAATGGAAACCACATCCAAATCAGACACCATCATCACTGCAGAGCTCCAAGTTATGTCCTGGTAACCAGATCAGTATTGTTCTCAAATGGCTTTGTTGATCTTCTTGCTGAGGAGAGGGAAGGAGGAGTTCAGAGGAATGTGAAACCACATTTTGATTACTGTGACTCATGGAGATATGTGATCTGCCGCTTTCCCTACAGCAATGACCTTAGGTTTGTGCATCTGGTGGAATAAGATTGAATGAACAAGGAGCTCTACACAAGAGTGAGCATCAGTGTGGTGAATCAGGAGTGTTCTAGTGCCCAGACATCTGCTGCCTCTTTCACTGCCCTGTCTGACAGACATGGTGGCTCCATGGTCCATGTCTTAAAGGGAAGGTCTTTGGGGCATGCTCAGAGTGATTAATTAGTAACATCACAATCCTTAGCCAAGAGGTGTCAGTAATTTGACTTTACCACTTCATTTCATCTTGTCATGGTTTAAGCTCAGTCAGCCACACAGCCTCTCTCTCACTTCCCCCCCTTCCTTCTCCCCACTCCCAAGGGGATGGGGAGGAGAATCGAAAGAATGTAATTCCCACGGGTTGAGATAAGAACAGTCCAGTAACAAAGGTACAACACAAACCACTGCTGCTACCACCAATAATAATAATGATAAGGGAAACAACAAGGGAAGAGAATACAAC
>JANRGW010045015.1:0-35324 GCA_024733675.1 Psilopsiagon aymara | reverse complement strand
AGTGGGAGGTGTTCCTGCCCATGGCAGGGGAGTTGGAACTGGATGATCTTAAGGTCCTTTCCAACCCTAACTATTCTATGATTCTATGCTGAAACTTTTCAGGGTTGCATTTGATTATTGAAACATAAAGTACAGCCGTCACTGCAGAGCAGGCAGTGGGAAGGCTGTACCAAACCATAACCTACTATGCTGCACATGAGACTGTAATGTGCCCTTGCACCGGAGTCTGCTACCCATACCCTGGGCAGTCCTAGTAAACGTGCAGCCAGCACTACATGAAGGTACGTGATTCTTCCCCTCCGTTTGGCAGTTGTATGACCATTATCTGGACTACCATGTCCTGCTTTGGTCTTCTCATCATGAAAGGATACTGTCATTCTGGAATGAGTCTATGTGAAAGGGTGACCAAGATGGTCGGGGGGCTGAAGAACATGATGTATAAGGAGATGCTGAGGGCTCAGCCTGATCAGCTTGGAGTAAAAAAGGCCAAGAGGAAACTTTGTGGCTGAATACAACTTTGTAATGGGGCGGTACAGAGAAGATGGAGCTAGACTTTTCTAAGAGGTGCATGGTTACCAGATGGCAAGCAACTTCTTTATCACAACACTGCAACAGATAGCCCAGGGAAGTCATGGAAACACTGTGCCATCCTTGGAGGCCCTCAATACTTCATTGCACATGGCCCTGAACAACCTGGTATCAAACCTGGTGTCTTGGAGCAGGGCCTTGGTCTAGATGACATCTGGACATCTCTGCCAACTTAAATTACAATCCTATGATTCTATTCATGTACTACCCTCAACTTTATGCTTATCAGTTACAAAACCAAATAAAACTCTTCCCCCTTTTTGTCATTTTGGAGTGCGATGCTTCAAGTACCCAGCAAAGTTTTGCCACATGCCCAGCAGAGACATTTTCCCCTTTTGCTCCCATATGAGCCTTGTGGCTCCTGCTTAACTTGCTCCTGCTCTCCAGGTTCAAGTGTTCTCCGTTAGTGAGTTCAGTAACCACATAATGGGCTTAAAGTCAAAATAATGCTTAGAAATTTTCACTTGGCAAGCTATCTTCAGCATTGCCAGTACTTCATAACCTTCACACCAGCAGACAGGAGCATCCTTCAGCACACACTGTGTATTCTGATGCCTCAGAACTGACCATTACCCCTCGTTCTAAGGTAGAAGGTATGTTCTAATATCCAGAAATACTTCAGTCCGAAATGTTTGGGTTGTAAGAGCAAGTTTATTTAGCATAGGCAGGTATAAACTCAGTCATTTCTGAAATCTTTATCATTCCATCATATTTTGAAATTAGGAAGTTTAAGGCATTTTGCAAAATGGCTAGTGTACAGTTAGACAGTGAAACCTGGCTTTCTACCATACTATTGTTAAGAAATACGGAATCTTCTGTTGGAAAGATGACCCCAGCAACTCAAATTATTGAAGGGAAGCAAAAATTGTCAAGAAAAGCTTTTGCCACCTATCTTTCATTCAATTTTGTGTTCGGCACTTGGGCATATTTTGCTGTCATCCTTCAGTGAGAATTTGAGTGAAAATATAATCTTTTGGATCCGTTTTGATTTTTTATTGGATACTTCTTCTACCTTGAATATATACTAAGAAATAAATACATTTTCCTTTTCTTTCCTTTTGTGGAGTCTTCCATATTTGTGATGGTGTAAGGCTTTTTGTTCCCTAGATCTGATTTCAGAGGAATATCAAGGGATAACATCCTACAGTAGGTCTATGAACACATCTATCTTTGAACCAGTTTTTGTTCTGTGGTGACTTGCGTATTGATCTTTCCCCTTCTGAGGTCCCAGAGACAGGTTCATTATCCAGCTTACAGAATGTCTATTTTCACATGGCAATACCTCTGTCCCACACAAACTGTCTCTTTTTTAATGTCAGGGAACAATCATTGTCAATTCACA
This sequence comes from Psilopsiagon aymara, assembly GCA_024733675.1. Taxonomy (NCBI): domain Eukaryota; kingdom Metazoa; phylum Chordata; class Aves; order Psittaciformes; family Psittacidae; genus Psilopsiagon; species Psilopsiagon aymara. The sequence continues at coordinate 33,394 of JANRGW010045015.1, read as the reverse complement.
GCGCTTTAATTTGTTCTTGCTGATCACATGAGTATTCACTGACATCCATCATGGGTGACAGCTAGTCATTGCCGCCCAGGAGATGGAAGGGGACTCTTCTTAGATCATCTTAAAAAGTAGCAGGCTCACTGAGGAAAACCACTTTGGGCTTTGTCTCCTGCAATTCCCATTCAACCCCTGAACTCCGGGGTTCCTGTGATATAGCCGCGTTCCCCATGCTGCCAGGCCTGCGGATCCCACCCGCACGGCCTCTCCATGGCTTTCCAGGAGCTGAAAAATTGAACTCCACGAACCTCAGCGAAGGCTCGGGGAAGCCCACACGGACGCATCCCGTCGGCACCCCAGCCCGGTCCCACGCGGCCCCATCCCACCGGACCCGTCCCGACCGCTCCGCCCGGCACGGCCTCGGCCCCTCCCGCCAACATCCCTTGGCCACGCCCCCTCGCAGTGGCTCCGCCTCCTTGTTTAGGTGGCGGCCCCGCCCCGTGGCGTTTCCTTCCCCCTGGGCTGGAGGCGGCCGTGACGTCAGGGGCGCCGGCCGCGCCTCGCGGGCGGCGGGGAAGCGGACTGGCGCACGGCGCAGGGGGGGTGCCCCCAAGATGGCGGACCAGATCCCGCTGCACCCGGTTCCGCGCAGCACCCAGCGGAGAGCGGCCTATTACACAAGCGCCGCCGCGGCGCAGAGGCACAACAGGTACGGGCAGGGGCGGTGCGGAGCTGCTGCTTTCCCCTCTTCCCTCCTCCCCGCATCTCTAAGGGCGGGCGGGGCGGTGTGTGCCTCTCACAGCCCCGTGGCCCTGTGGGGCTCCAGCACCGCCTGCCCGGCCCGTGGGGAGGGTGGGAAGGGATGGGGGCCCCCCTGTAACGCCGAGAAGGGGGGTGCCAGTAGCCTCTGCCTCTTCCAGGCCTCCGCGGCTATGAACGCTTCCTTCGGCCCCCGTACGGGAGGGCGTCCCGCTCTTCCCTTCGCTCGGCGAAGGGGTCGGGCGGTGCCGCAGGGCCCCGCGGGAGGATGCGCAGGGTACCCTCCGCCCCTCCGCTCCCGGTGCCGGACCCGCTCCCGTAGGTGCGGCCTTCGTTTCCCGGGCCCCGCGGGGCCCCGCAGACAGTGCTGCGCTACTCGGATCCCTTAGCAATAGTTCACTTACGGTTGGGATGCCCGCGTTGGGTGGGATATTTGGGTTTGGGCGTCGTTAGTAAACATGCTGGGAGGTAGTTTCTGTGTATTAGCACTGAAAACGTACTAGAATGTAAAAAAACCAACTCCAAATTTCTTGAAATACACTATATTGAGGGCTAAGTAGTTTGAAGAAGCCAGCTTAAAGGTCTGCCGTCAGATGAAGTTTTGAGGCAAAGATTGACTGTTTCCTATTATTCGGAATGGTTTCTAGCTATGTTGTGAACAAGAGGAAACTTAGCTCCATAGTTTGGGTATGTCCACTGGACAGCGCTCTTACAGGGGGGTATGATTATAGTTAGTTTTGGGGTTTTTTTTCCTCTTCTCTTGTGTTTTTGTAGAGCTCTGTGGATACAAGGCCTGGAAGGAGCAGCTGTAGGCTCTCAAGTAAACAGACTTTCTAAATACAGAGTAGTCGGTGCTGTTCTAATCCAAATACGGTGGTAAATCTTTTTCATCACTAGTATTTAGTTCTTCTTCCAAGTGGAATAACTAGCAGAAAAGGTAGTTTAAAGCTGTGCAAAATACATTTGGCTTTGAGTATGTTGTATTTATTTTTAATCTGGATTAGGATACTTTTTAATGAACACTGACAAGCTTGTAGGACAGTCTGCCGTAGTAGTTTTCCTCATCCTGCAAGTATTTGAATGGCTGAAAAATTGTAACATGTTTGTCCTCTGTTTTGAGGTAGGGCGTCATTATCGTCATCTCTGTTCCTCAGAGAGCTAAAGCAGGGGGAAGCTCTTGCTGGAAGCCTCTCAGTAGGCGTTGTGCTTTGGAAGAATAAGGGAAAGAGGAGAATTATGTAGACAAAATCTTAATGCAAACCATAAAAGGTGGTTCTGTTGAAGGTTACCTAGGGGTGTTTTGGTGATCTGAAAAATGCTGTAGATGCAGTGGACTGAGTTCATAAATCAGGTAGATACACAGGTTTATTGAAGGTATGTTTGCACGCAGCAATTATAGTTATTAATACAAACGCTTACACCTGTCTTTATACATGGATTTGGCAAGCTGTAACCTCTAGCAGGAAACAACCCATTCATTATGGATCTGCTTATTCCCTGCTGTCTTGTTTGACCAACATAACTCTCCAGGGTTGTGGATGGAATTCTTTCTAGCTCAGATGACTTCTTTCAGAATTATGATCTTACATGAGGATACATAGAATAATAGAATAGTCAGGGTTGGAAAGGACCTTAAGAAGATAGAGTTCCAGCTCTCCTGCCATGGGCAGGGGCACCACACACTAAACCATGTTACCCGAGTCCCTCCAGCCTGACCTTGAACACTGCCAAGGATGTAGGTATTTAACTTGCTGATCCTCCACACAAATGATTATCTGTTATTTCCATTACTTATGTTAAACTACTTTTACATTTATACGACCTTTAAAAGTTGACAGGCATGTTTATTATGTTTCTTTATTTTGAACACTTCATGAAATAAACTTTTCAGCTTTGAGAATGAGAATTACATGCACTAACTACTTACTGTAATACTTTATATTTTATTAAGGCAAGTTGAGTGGGTTGGTCACTCTCCTTCAAAAATACTGTGCCCTGGATTTTTGAGAGCACCTGTTGGGTACTTTGGAAGGTGTACTGTGGGCCTGTAACCAAAGTATGGGAATGCTTCTGTAGATTCTGCCACTGATGTCTTGTGTAAGGTCAGAGAGGAAATACAGCAATGCAGGTAGTCGGACTACAACTCTTAAGTCTTATGACTCTAGGCTTGTGATTGAACTGTAGAGCTCCTGTGTCTTTATGAATGATTCATCCTGCTTTTCTGATCTTTATCTTCAGCAGACTTTGGAGAAGTCTTGCATTCCTGTGGAAATTGGCAGCAAACATCCTGATGTTGCAGATGCTTAAAATGAGTGTTGAAGTGAAGGCACTGATATGCAGAAAGTTCTCACATGCATATATACATGCAGATTCAATTCGTACTTCCAAAGATGTCTAGAAATAATCACAGGCTAAAATACTATGGAGTTGGTATCTCAGATTTAGTCCAGTACTGTGGTTTCTGGACCCTCAAGAGTCTTTGACTTGCTGTGTTTCATTTCTTCAGTGAAGAATTTACAGTCTTTTGAAAGTGTTATACACAGATCCTTAACTTCAGTGTGTTAGTGTTTTTCAGCTCAAGTTGATTGCCTTTCTATTGTGCAGCATCAGTTAATACAATTCACCAGTTGTAACCTTTAGGGGCCTCAAAGCTAATTTGTAAGATGAACTTCCTTCGCTCAAGCTAAGCAGTCTGTAGGAGTCTTTTTGCTTGTGTAGCTGTAGTTTGCTTTGCAGTGAGGACAAAGACTCATTCAGTGTTTTTTCTTAATGTGCTTCGTGCTTTTGAGATTATTTTGACAGACTGATAGGCCATTATTTAAAAGCTGGAATATGGTTTTTTCTTCACACCTAAAGAAACTTTGATGATACATACCTGAGAGTGTACATTTCTGCATAAAACTGTAACCGTTTAAGAACCATGGAATGTCCCTGCAATGTACTTCATGTATAAACATGGCAAGATTAATGTATTTTATTTATTCAGTTTGTTTGCATTAAGGCCTGTTGAAAAACATATTAAATGTTATCTGTGGTTTAATGAACATGTGCATCTGTTCTGATTTTATTTTTTATGTTTAAGAGCAATTTATTACTTTTTGCAGTAGAAATTCAGGTTTTATATCTTCTGCTACCTCAGAGGGCTAGAGAACTGGGCTACTGTGCTACTTCTAAAAGTAGGGAAGTCCATCTTGAAGTAAAAGGTTATCTTCAAATTAGTAAAAAAACCCCCAAACTGTTATTGTTGAGTGTATTCAGCTTGAATAGTTGTAGAAAGCTTGGGGTGATTCATTCAGCACCTGTTTTAGTACTTTGTCCATCAGCATGAAGGATCTGTTACCTAGAGGGAAAAATAGCTGCTGCTTTTTGTTTACCTTGTGAAGGGAAAGGAGGACCAGAGAGCATCTAGGATCACTTTAAATGTGCAGTGAGACTTTTCACATTTGTTTTCATGTTAGACCTGTATTTGTCATCATCAGCTCCAGAGTAATCAGCTGCTAAACACAGGAAGTAAGTTAGCTGTGCTGTGCTTATCTTGTCATGTGAAGTTGATGGAAGGAAAACATGAAGCTGGTGGAATTACGAAGCTGATTAGGAGTTATAGAGTGGTCAGCCTTTATACATAATCAAAGTATCTGGTTTGTTCTGCTGTCCTGCACTTGCTGTTGTCAGTATATGCTTGTATTTGGCATAATAGGGCTGAGGTGTGAGGTGTTGGGACTCCTTAGCTAGTACCAAAAAATCAGGTTTTACTAGCTGTGTCTAATATTACATACGTTCAGTTGCTCTGCAGGTATTCAGAAAGGTGATGTCATGAAGTCCACTCATTCACTGGAAGGAATCCTCTTGCACGGTTATTCATAGTATGGGTCACAGTAGTGTACTTACGAATGGCCAAACTAGATAGATAAGTGATTGCAGTGTGACTATTTGTAAAACAGATCAGCTGCTGATCCTTGTCTCTGGTTTGCTTACTGATAGAGCAATTCTGTATTAAGGCAACTGGCTGTAACGTTATTTTTGAATTCTCATAAGTTATTAGCAAAGAGGAAAACTGAATAAGAAGGAAAAAGAACAAAATAATAGGATAATGTGTCCTTTGTCCAGGTAAATGCAGGATACTTGTTGCTTGACAACTGGTGGATCGTTGCTTATTTCATGTAAAGTATATGGGGGGGAAAAAATCTATTCCAGGCAAAATGGAATGGAAGTCATAAGAACTCAGTTTGCTGAAAATTTACATGCTTCCCTGATACAGATGTTAAATGAAAGTTGTTCCCAGCAGTCCTGGTTATGGTTTCTCAAGGTGTTTGGCTAGGTTTTACACTGACCCACCAAAAACAAGACACATCGAAATGTCAGTGTATAATACTTGGTGCATGTGCAGTGTTTTATTTAATTTCTGGCATTGTCTGACACATATTCTAGTTCTGAACTACAGTGTGATTTTCATAGTACAGATGTTATTCTTCATATTCCACTGGCTAATTGTATGCCAATTTTCTTAGATCTTTAAGTGTGATATCTAAGAGTAAAACTAATAGAACCTAACAATTCTTGTAGACTGCTGTTTACAGAAAGCCCATAACTTCATTGTAACTGGGTCTGTAAAGTCTTGCGAAGTGTCCATAATGTTGCAAAACCCATACATTGATATGTATCAGTAGAGTTTACCTGTTGCATGGGTTGTATGCAGTTATGATTCTGGTTTCTTGCAGTTTTTCTGAAGTGGTGTAGTTCCTGTGAATACCTTTCCCTGGGTACTACTGTATGTTCAGGACAAAAGTTCCTGTAATATTTGGGCATAGTTTTACAGATTTCACTTTAATCTGTTTTTCTCCCCCACACCTGTTAATTGAACAGCTCTATGTGTTTCATTCTGAAAGAGTTTGAAAATGACAGATTAATCTGATTGACAATATTAACATTAACTTGAATTTTAATATAGTTTGTGATAAACCATTCTGAAGATGGAATTAAATTTATTACTGAACATCTGTTTTAAAACTTGTTGCAAAGTGACAGTAACAACTTCGAACATCTGTTGCTTGACCAGAGCAGTAAATTGTTTAGTCCAGAAGCATAAACTGTAAATGTTTGGTGTTTTTGTTTTGTTTTGGTTGGTTGGTTTGTTTTGGTTTTCCTTTTTCTGGTAGAAATAACATTGTTAATGCTATTAATATGACTATATGCTATATACTCACAGAAATTTATTAAAGTTAAGCACTTGTGGTAGTGTGCAGGAGGGGGTTTTGCTTGGTAAGTGTTTGCATGTGTACTGCCACTTGCTCATAGAGAGAGCTGGTAACATCCTGGTTCCTCGGAACTCTGATTTAAACAAAGCATCACATCTTTTGTTTCTTTTTTTTTTCCTCTGACATGTGCATGCAGAACTGGCAACTAGGTGGATGTGCTGTTACAGATTAGTCCAGCCTGCTTCTCTGTAGGACAGAAATTTCTTTGCTGGAGGTAACAGCTCAAAGTGGGATATTTTGGTTGCTACTGTGGTACCAAAAACTACAAATGCTACAGGTTCAGCTGGTACGTACTTGAAGTGTCATGAAACTTTGAACAGCCAAAAGTGGTATTCTGATAAGTTTTTTACGTTATAGCTACTAATAGATGTTGAAGTGTATTGGAAGTGAGAATGCATTAAACCAGCTGTAAGTTATGCTGATATATTCAAATATTCATTCAAATACACTATCTTTTTTTTTTTTTTCAGTATAAGGAGGAAAGGATCAAATGTGGTGCCGAGAAATCTCTGTAGAATTGTAGTTTGGAGGATTGTCTGTACTGTTAGGCTGTTTTTTACCAGATAGATCAGTCGTGTATGTGCTTTAGACCTTTCTACAGAAGAACTGTTGCCCCCCTATGATTTACTGACTTCACCTGAAATTCAGAATGTCTCTTGAAAAACAAAACTTCTTCTCTTTTCAGTAACAAAGTAATAAAAATTGATGTCACTGTGTTGCAGGACATACTGTCTTTTGTTATTACCCTTTCCTGAATTGAGTATCTGCACAAAACTGCACTGTTGTTGTTTGGAACTGCCGCTGAGTAATTCTTAGACTGGATCTGAATCTCTTGATTCTTCCAACAGAGTTGTTTGTGTGGCACCTTTGCTCTTGGGATGTTGTATTTGTGTAACAGTGGTTGAGTGTATGTTTTCAAGACTCTCTCAAGTTATGAAGTACCACTAGCTTTTAGAAAAAAGTTAGCAGTGAATTTATTTTGAAAGCCTTCTTCTCAGTTGTACGTGCTGTGTCCATTGTTCACATGTATTAATGATCCTGGATTTTGTGTTGCTTTGTTTGCTGAAGGCCGTATTCATGGGTTAATATTGCTTGTTGGGACTGGCACCTGATTTAGGATAGGTGTAGATTCTGAGATTTTTGCTTGGGGCAAAAGTGAAAGTAGTTTGATATATCGGACTTTTGAAAAATAGCCTTGACATATGTTAATATTTTCAGAGCTTTTATGCCATGTGTGGTGTCATTGTTATTTTAGTTTCTGTGGCTTTTGCTTTTCAGAGCAATGTTAGGATTAGGCGTGCAGGTAACTATACTGCATACATAAAGAGCTGCTCACAGAAGCAACTGTAAAATATTTTTATATACAATGATGCTTTCATTGGTGTCATACCTGAGGAGTATTTTGTGATACTTTGCAGTCATTAATTTTCATGACACAGGAACCTTAAGTGATTTTTAGTCATTAATTCCAGTTTTTCGACTTGAAATTGCTTAGGACTCTGGTAGCTACTCTGATATGAAGCGTTCTGATCATTAGGCAAAAGGATGTTTGAGAACTTCAGATTGCTGTTGCAGATGATGCTGTCTTTTGCAATGGGCACATGTGACTTCTTGTGTAGTAGAATAAATGTTGTAAATGCGTTTCTAAGGTTGTTCGTGTTTAAGCTATTGTTTTTCTATTGCTTCCTGCTTTGTATCTAGTATCTAAATATAGTGATTTGTGTTGCTTGGGCAGGGCATTTGGTTTGCTAAGAACTGGGAGAGAAACAATTGATTGGGCTACAATGTCAATAACAATATCCAGTGGCAGTGATAAAATGGCCCTGTTGTTGTGATCAATGACATAACCTACTAATTAAAAATAGGGTTCTGGTGAATGTGGATGATGTTTCCTCAGGTTCTGCTGTGTATTTAGTTATTTCTTGTACTTATTTGTTAAATACAGAGACTCACTCATCTTGTCCTGGGTTGAAAAAGATCTTATATTAGGATATGCATGGTGCTTGGTAAGATAAGCAAAGGGGAATTAGGAAGGGTGCCTTTTTCATGAAGGCCTCATTATGCACATGATCTGAATTTGCTTCCTCTGCATACAGCTCTGGTAAGGAAGTGTGAGGTGAGAGAAGGCAAATAGCTTTCAGAATATATATCTATCTGGTAGAACCTCTAGGTTTAGTATCTCTGATTCAAGCAATTTTCTATAAGCTCCTGATAAAAGGGAGCTGCCTTGGTAATAACTATGTAGTTCGCTTTTAGTCCCTTTACCTCAACAGATGTAAGGGTTTTTTCCCCTTAGTTCTATGTAGTAGACGCTGCCAGTTTTTTTTTGTTTTGTATTTATAAAAACTTTTGAATACTGTGGTTGGTGTAGTTTTCCGTGTAGCTGACCTGGACACACCTGTCCCTGAAAACTTGAAATATGGACTATTTTTTGTGTGTGTGGTTTTGTGTAGTAGGTGGTTGTTTTTATTTGGTTTTTTTTTTTTTTTTTTTTGTGTACATGGATTTTGAGATTTACCAAGTAATACTGATTAGGGGTGCACTTGGATTAGAGGCGCAACTAAAGCTAAATAGGAAGAAATAGTGGCCAGTTCTAACCAATTCTGAAAACTGCTGAATTAGTTTTCCTGTGTTTTGGAGGAAGAGGCTGAAGGAAATTACTTAAATTTTATGCTCTTACCTGGGGAAGCCTTTCGTTTTTTCTGCTTTTGTTGTATTCTAGGAACAGCATCATTCGCTGTAGTTGTATTTACTGCTCTGTGAAGCATAGGCGTTTTTGAAATTAGAAGGAAGAAGTAACTTACAGTCTTTAGAAATGCAGAAGAATATTTGAAAAAAAAATTTCTTTTGGTTTTTCTCAGGTAGATTCTAGCAAAGCAGTTTGTTTTATGGAGGCCCTGGATATTTGAATGGGAGGGGCAGTTACATGAAGATACATTGTATACCTATGAGCATTGTTATGGATGGACATACATTCTTACTAAAATTTTTCCTGCTGCTGTGTGGAGTTTCCTCGGATTTTTTTCTTTGTCACAGGACAGGATCTGAACAGTAAACACCAGTGATACAGGCAGCCTACAGCAGTTGCTGGTGGTTCGTCTTTTAAGAAACAGTTCTTGCTCTTCATATAAATACGTGTGTCCCTGTCTTCACTATTCCTTCTCCTACATCTCTGCAATTTGTCAGTCTCCTTTATCGTCAGACTGGGAAGGTATTCCTCTGGATTACCCCTTGGAGGAATTACTGGGGGTAGGGCAGAATATGGCTGAGACAGATTGTGTTTATTCCCTCTGTCTTTTCTCTAATCATGACCAGAAGCAGAGGGAGTCCTGAGGCTAGCAGCAGCCACTGAGCAAATCACCAGAGCTTGGTGACATGGGACATGGTCATAGTGGTAAGCTGTGATAGCACAACTGTCAGTAATTGGTCTTTCTTAGCTTTTCTGCTCTGATGCTCAGCTGGAACTTTTTCCACTGCTGCCTGTCTTCAGTGCTACTCTGCATCCTGCAACCGTGTCCTGTGTCTGATTCCTGTGTATACTTGTGGCCACGTTTTCTTTTCCTTTCCCTCACTAGGTTGGAGAAATACTGCTTTACGACATCGACTTTGTTTTTCCTTCTTGTGAATTACAATATATAGCACAAGTGATAGGTGACAAAGAAACAGTATTTATGCAGTGTCTGACACAGTGTTTCTGTATTACCTTGGGTTTTTTTTAGTAGGCAGATTGAAAATCTATCATAGATACTGCTTAGATACTTAGATCAGAGGTACTACTGCTTGTAAAGTGAGTAAACCAGAAAAGACATGCAGTCATGATTTCCGCATCACTTGCATCTTGCTGTAGCCTTGAGCATTGCTCTTTTAGAACAATGGAAAGCTGGCAGAAAATACAGAAATAATTGTAGATGTAAGTAGTAATTACTTGCCATAAAGTTATTAATAAATTTACAAATAGTAGTAATTATAGAAGATACAAATTGATTCAGATGGTTTCAGTTACCAGTTGTGGCACCCATGGAACTCTGCGGCTGCATCTACCCTGGCAAACAGCCATCAAAGTGGAATAGTGTAGGTATAAGTGACTTGAGGCATCATTTTCACAGCGGATGTTTATATCAAAATTTCATTTTAAAGTATTTATTGTACAGAGTTTCCTTTCACTTAAATCTCTTAAATTACATTCCTGATAGCAGTCAGATTTTGTTGGAAGTCGTTTAATATTTATGTTTCTTTTTCCTTAGGAAACCATATTTTTGTCAAGATGGTTGTCTTCATACCTGATTTAGTAGCACTCATGCTGAGAGTTTTGATGTCTTCACTCTGGCTTCTTTATTCATGTTGCTTTCAGTGCTTGCCTATTTTAATACAAGTTTCTAGGCTTATACTTAATTGTTTTGTCACTCAAGGAAAATCAGCACTTCAAGCAATTAAGTGCAGAAAAATACTAGGTAACAAAGACATAAAGATTTTTGTCCTCATCCTAGTTATGAAAAATCCATTATTCATTATCTTATTGTTTTTAAATACTGAAGTACAATTTTCCAACACAATAGCAAAATTGCTTTTGAAACAGAATAAATTGCTTGCCAGTTCAGAGGCTGTATTTTGAAGTCAGGATTACTAAACATGATGGTGCTTATGCTCATTATCTTCACTATTTGGTGAAGTTCCATATTTAAAAGTACAAACCCAGAGACTGATTGGGGAGGGGAGGGGGGGTGGAGGTTGTTTATAATATAATGGCAAAAAAAACCTTGAAGGACATCAGTATACTCTGCAAATTTTACCAGATTAACAAGAGTAGATTTAAATACTTTCCATGTCTGTGAATGTGGTTGTCAGACAAGTCTCTCTCGTATAGTTGCCTTGCATTAGCATGTTCTTTCAAGACAGACTTTAACCATGTTTGGTGTGTTACCTTTGTTTGTAAAGGATATTATTTTTTGAATCAGACACTTGTTAACTTTATACAGAAATAAAAGGAATCTTTTACTTTGCAATATATTGCTTTATACTCCAGTACAGCTAGCAGATTGTGATTTCACTGGATGGTGTTACAAATATGCTGTTAATTGCTTCTGTGTCTAAAAGCAGAACACAATGCAGTAGAAATCTTTGTATTAAAACTGTGATAATATAATTTGTAAGTTTTATCAGGTGAGATCATGAATGCATTGAATATGAATCTGTTTAAACATAGGCCTGTCTTACTGGAAGTCTTAGCATAAAGTAATGTCTTATGTTTGTTCTAAGCAGTGTTTTAAAATTGTCTAGTTTTAAAATTTGTCTAGTCTGTGAGTAATCCCTATCATTTAGTATAGTATGTTAACCTGTATAACTTACCTGTTTTGTGAAAATTTTTTTGTTTAGTGTATTTTTTTCTTAATGACCATTGATAGCAATGGGAATGGAAAACATATTGCCGTATTAAACTAAACATCAGATGAAGCTTTTGTAAAGAGTATTTGCTAACAATATTCCCATGGATGGGAAAATCAACCATGTTTTTCATGGTAGCTTTTCCAACTTTTTTTTATTATTATTTTTTTATCTTTTTTTAAAAGTGTGATGCTTGTAAGAATTCTGAAAGCATTTTCCATGCCATATTTTACCACAACTAATTTTCTGGGAACTCAGCTTTTAGTGAATTAATGCAGTGTTCTTAGTTTGAAACTTTTGTTGTGTTTTCTGCAGTGTGGTTGTGCTTTTGCGTCATTTGAAACAGATGAGGATTTTTCTTAACAAGCTGTGGCATGCCTAAGGTTCTAATACTCAGTTAACTTGCAGTTGGGATATCAGGGTGTGTGTATTTATCATTATTCTTAGTTATGCATTATTTTATAATCTGGTCTGAACAGATTGTTAACATTGCTTAATGATGTCCCAAACCAAATGATTCAAAGGAGGTGCAGAAATGAGGGCATCACCTGCCAGCCAAGTGCGTAAGTGTCTGGCTAATGAGTGGTTAGCCAGTAGTGGGTTTGTTGGTTTTTCTTTGTTTTGATATGTGTTTTTTTTTCTTCTCCTTCCCTGTTAGGTCTTCCTTAGCTGTGTTGATACTAATTTATTACTTAGTCATTGTAAATCTAGGGAAAAGTAAATGGTTTCAGATTTTTCTACTGAGTATACAGAAAGTTGAGAAAATGCAAATCCAGTAATGGTGCTTCTTCATGCTGTTCTGGTTTTGACTGGAATAGAGTTATTTTTCTTCCCAGTAGCTGGTGCAGTGCTATGTTCTAGCTTCAGTCTGAGAACAATGCTGATAACGCACTGATGTTTTAGTTGTTGCTCAGTAGCATTTACCCTGATCAAGGACTTTTCAGTCTCTCATGTTCTGTCACTAAGGAGGGGCACAAAAAACTGGGAGGGAGCAGAGAACAGGACACATGACCCAAACTAGGCAAAGGTATATTCTGTACCACAGCACATCGTGCCCAATGTATAAACTACGGGGAGTCACCTGGAAGAGACTGATTGCTGCTCCAGTCGAGCTGGATATTGGTCAGTGGATGGTGAGCAGCTGTATTGTGCATCACTGCTGTTTATTGGGTTGCTTTTTCCTTTTCCCCTTTTAGTTTTATATTCTCTCCCCTTGTTACTTCATGTATTATTATTAGTATTATATTATACTTTAGTTATTAAACCGCACATATCTCAACCAGCAGATTTTATGTTCTTTCAGTTCTCTTTTCCATCCTGCCTGGGGGAGGGAGGGAAGAAGAGATGTGGGGGGTGGGCAAGCAGCTATGTGGTACTGTGTTACCTGCGGGTGACCATGACACATGGTTAGTTCTGGTATTTATAATGTTACATTCTTTTTAAAAATGCTGGGTTTGTCTATGAAGATTTCTGGACTGAATATTGTTTGGTGTGCTATTCTGTGTCTGCAGAGTTCCACCCTGCTAAAGCGGGGCTGCTTAGAGCTGATTGTCCAGGATCACTTCCACCCAGCTTTTAACCATCTCCAAGGATGGAGATGCCACAACCTCCCTGGACAGCCCTTGCCTGTGCTCAGCCATCCTCATGAAAAAAAATAAATTCCTGTTTTTCAGATGGCACCTCCTGTTTCCGTTTGTGCCCATTGCCTCTGGTTCTGTGACCTGGCACCACTGAAAAGTCTGTGTCAGTCTCTTATGCAACTTCCCTTCAGGTATTTATAGATGTTAACAGGGTGCTGCCCGTGTCTTGTCTTCTCTTCTGTAGGCTCAGCAGTCCAAGCTGTCAGTCTTTCCTCATAAGAAAGATGCTGAGGCCCTTTAATCATCTTTGTGGCCCTTCATTGGACTCACTCCAGTATGTGCATGTTTCTCTTGTACTGAGAAGCCCAGAACCAGACACAAGAATCTAATGTGTGGCCTCAACCCATGCTGGCCAGAGGGGAAGGTTCTCCTCTGGTGACCTGCTAGCAATGCTTTGCCTAATGCAGACCAGGATACCAGTAGCTTTCTTTGCAGCAAGGACAGAACATTGATTTGGATTCAGCCTGACAGCCAGAAGGATCCCGCAAGTCCTTTATTGTCAAGCTCTTTTCCAGTTGGCTTAGCCGCAGCATATTGTGGTATGTGGGGTTGTTCCTCATCACGTACAGGACTGCACTTCTCTTGCTAATCTTCCTGAGGTTCCTGTCAACCAGTTTCTCCAGCCTGTCAAGTTTGCAGATGGAAGGACGGCCATCTGGCTTGCCAGACTTCTTCCACTTCTGTGTCATCAACAGACTTACTGAGGGTACACTCTGCCCCATCATCCAGATCACTAATGAAGTTTCTAAATGGGACTGAATCTAGTATGGATCTGTGGAGCACACTGCTGCTTTGTGGTATTGATGACCACCCTCTGGGCCTTGACATTCAGCCAGTTTTCAGTCCACCTTACTGTTTGGTCATCTAGCTCCTGCCTGTGAGGATTTTATGAGATTCAGTATCAGTCCTTACTGAAGACCAAGTAGACACTATCCTCTGTTCTCCTCTCATCTACTTAGCCAGTTATTTCACAGTAGAAGTTATTGAGCTGGTCAAGCATGACTTCACTTGATGAAGCTATGTTGACTACTCCTGATGATTTTCTTGCCCTTCATGTTTATGGAAGTGGTTTCTAGGATGAGCTGTTTTATCACCTTCCCAGGATCATGGTGAGGCTAGTTCCCTGGATCCTCTGTGTTGCCCTTTTTAAGGACAGGAGTGGCATTTGCTTTCCTCTAGTCTTCAGTCACTTCTCCCAGTTGCCATGATTGATTAAAGATTATCAAAAGTGGTCTTGCAGTGACTCTTGGTCATTCCCCAGTGCTCACGGGTGCATCCACTCAGGGCCAGTAGGCTTATATGTATATATACCTCCAGTTTGCTTAAGTGTTCCCTGACCTTACCGTCATCTTTGGTGCTCCAGCCTTTCCCCCTGCTTTCTCAACCCGATTCCTGAAGGCCAATCTTGTGAGTAAAGACTGAGGCAGAAGGGGCATTTCACTGTGTCTTGTGTAACCAGGTCTCCTGTCTCACTCAGCAATTTCCCATCTTTTTGTCATCTCTGTGATTATTAGAGACTTCTTGTCTTTGACATCTCTGACCAGATTCTAGTCCATTTGGGCTGTATACTTCCTACCTTTGTCTCTGGATACTTGGACAATGGTTTTGTATTCCTCCTAGGCTACCTGTCCATACTTCTACCCTCTGTGCATCTATGTGCAGTTAGGGGAATTTTCTCACAGGAATATTTAAGTGTTTTCTCTTGGCATAAAAGTATTCTAGTAGTGTCAGATAGAGGTGGGGAGTAGTTTCTGGAGGGAAAGGACCATTGTTAGCTTAGTGTTGTTTCCATAGGTCCTGCAGGCAAGTCTGTTTTGAATTGCTGGATGGTTTTGTGTAGAATTATAGAACTGTAATGTTTTAGTAATTAGAACTAAGATACTGATGAGTTATGTAGAAAGTGTTACTGAGGTCTGCACATACAGGAATAGATAACAGGAAAGCAAGTTGAGAAGCTCAGGAGTAAATCTGAAGTCTGTACTTCCATGAAAAGTTAGTCATTTGCATCTGCTGTCAACCTTGCCAAGTGAGTTCTTTCTGTTTCAGAAAATCTTACAAAGAGTAAAGTGGCAGCGCTGTACATACAAATTATACAAGAAGTAAGAATTTCCCTGGAATGATTTATACTGTGACTGACTGCAGGCCTTTTTGCTGTGTGATACATTTTTAACTCAAATCAGAATTTCTTGTTAATGTGTTAAACAAATAGATGAGATGTTTGTTTGAAAATACCTCTCTAAAAAAAATCCATATGGCAAAAATTAATGTGTTACTTCAGAAGATTCCCGGGAATAAAAAGTGGTGTATTGGCTATTGATTTAGCGGGTTTATTTCATTTTTCCAGGTACCAAGTGGAAGATGAGTCCTCTCATTTGGATGAAATGCCACTAATGATGTCAGAAGAAGGCTTTGAAAATGATGAGAGTGATTACCATACCCTACCAAGAGCCAGAATTTCGCACAGAAGCAGAGGCTTAGAATGGTTTATCTGTGGTGGCTGGAAGTTCCTTTGCACTAGGTTTGTTGCATACCAGTACTCTTCATTAAACTATTAAACAAATTAAGTAAATAGTGACTGTGTAATATGTGCAGGAGTACATGAAACAGTAATTTGCTTGTCATGCATCTTTTGATTGCTTTGCCTGCATTTTCCCTGTGAGGACGTTACCAGCTGCTAATAAAAAAAGTTCTGAAGAACTGCTGCTTTGTGCTTATCCTGGCTGCTTTGCAGACTTGCAGGAAAAAGGGAGGCTTTTAAGAGAGATCATGTACTAAACTTGTAGTAGTCTGAGGTCCATAGTATGGCACATAAGCCCGGTCCTCTCTCCTACTCAAAATCATACCAGGGTAAAGAGCTTAAAGCTTTCCTTTACTTTTGAGGGCATTAGTGTGAGGGCATTGCGTAAGTTGACAATATATAAATTTTATTAATGTGCTGAAAAGAAAAAGCATATTCAGTAACTAATAGGTAGTAAATTCAGTAACTAGTAGTTAAACTTTCAATTTTAAAAGGTTAAAGGATGCATGTAACTGATGGCCTTGGAGTTAATCTCAGCTGGAATTAGCTCTGGGAATTTGGTTCTTATTTTGAGTTTCTGATTTTTTTTTTATTATTTTTTTTTTTTTTTGTGTGCCAAACTGCTGTATGCAGAGTGAGTTGCCAGGAAATCTCTAAGTACAGGAATTACTGTTAGGATGGTTAAGAATCACACATCTTTTTAGCTTGAATAATAAAATCTGAGATCAGTCAGGTGGTGTGAGTGTTTTCAATGAAGTTCAATGATGAACAGTTCTTTTGACAGATGTATCTTAGAATTGATTTAGATAAAAGTTTTCAGAGGTGGTTTTCATGGCACTTAATAAATCCAAGAAGCCTCACACCGTTGTTTTTACCAAAGCAAAGCTGTATTTGTGCACCTTTAGTTTTAAAATAATTTTGTTATTAAGCTTTACTATTTGCAGAAAAATGGAATCTGTGTTGGTTTCTTTTTTTTATAATGGGTTGACAAAAGCTCATGGATTATTCATTTTATTATAGGGAATAAGTGTTTGGAAAGCAAACAGAGGAAGATAGCAAAGTTTATGGAAGCACCATTTGTCTGTGTAAATGATTCTTGGGAGCAAAGTTTGTGTTACGGAACTACCATTGTAGTATTTAAAAAAACCCTACTTTTTTAAGTATTTGAAGAGGCTGTTAGTCTTTTTGACATATCTTAGAGTTGAGGTACCTTTCAGACAAGATACTTCAGTGAGTTCAACCCTTTAAGTATTAGTAAGTGTTAGTTACTGTGATTATGTTCCTATGAGTTTCATGAAAACAGGTAGACCAGTAAAGACTCTACTCTGTAGTTGCCCTGACAAGCGAATTTACAGTGTTTGGGTAGAGGCAGGCAATTTCAATATGAGATATGTTGGAACTAATTAACAGTAGCAAGAGAATGTCACAAAGTGTCATTAATGCTGAGGCTTGCAAAATTTCAAGTTCCTTTTGGCTTTTAAAAATTGTTAGGTATATTTCAGCTTTAAATGGAGCTCCGGCCTAGAAACTTTTAAACTTACTAGATACTGTGAATGGAAATACTTGAGCCATTACAGTGGTGTATTTTTTAGATTCAAAAGAGCAAGGAAATTGCGTTATGGATTCATTATTATGCTGCATCTTATGCATATTTTACTGCTAATATAGGTGGGTAAAAGAAAAGCCCTCACTAAGAAAGAGGCCTCAGAGGAATCGTAGAATCATAGAATAGTTAGGGTTGGAAAGGACCTTACGCTCACCTAGTTCCAGCCCTTCTGCTGTGGGCAGGGACACTTCCCACTCAACCATGTCACTCAAGGCTCTGTCCAGCCTGGCCTTGGACACCACCAGGGATGGAGCATTCACAGCTTCCCTGGGCAACCCATTTCAGTGCCTCACCACCCTTACCGTAAAGAATTTCTTCCTTATATCCAATCTAAACTTCCCCTCTTTGAGTTTTAATCTGTTACTCCTTGTCCTATCACTACAGTCCCTAATGAATAGTCCATCCCCAGCATCCTTATAGCCCCCCTGAGAAGGAGAATGACTTCTCCTTTGCTGATTTCCACAACTGAATTTGGGTACAATAGAGAGTTCATTCAATCTTGTGTTTATACCTAGGGGCATTTCAGTCCCATTAATGTTTTCTGTATCAGAAGATCATAGCAAGTAATTTTTGATTTTCATGAAAAAAAAAAAAAAATCTAAAAAAGGGGTGGGTGGGGAGTGGATGATGTCCAGATTGTAGTAGAAGCTTGAAATTTCAGTAAGATATTAGGCAAAGGATACTCCCACAAGAAAAGTGCAGACATCTTAGAAAATTAGCTGGAGGGAAGGTGAATCCTACAGTATCGTATCTGGCTGGACTGGACCAGCAGATAAAAAGCTCAGCTTTGGTAAACAATGCTGAGTATAAAAATACCCGTTGTGGCGCTAAGGAGGTTTTTTTATGGGCTGAGAGCAGCACTGAGGCTTTGTTACTGATAAAAGTCCAGGATGTGCTGTGTTAAATTACTCTTTTTGATGTTTTCTCATTATAATAAAACTTCATTAATTCTTGCTGGAACCCCCAGAATACTGGATTTTTTGAAATGCCTATTTACAGTTCTTAAAGTTGCCTATGATTGTGAGGAAGATCATAAGGAGATCTGGAGCTGCTGTATTGTCATACGTGCAGTTATTCCGCTGTGTAGTAGAACAAGTTAGACTGTTTTTCTGTGGTGTAAATTATCAGTTTGGGATAGAATTGATGTCTTCACTCTTGGAGAGGAACATGTGAGAAAACTATTTTCATGTGTGTTGATGGTGGATTATATGTTATGCAAACAACTGAAAGTTATTTCCAGAAAGAAAGTTGCATTCTTTTAAGTGCAGTATGAGATTAACTACAGCATAGCAGTCTGAAACCTGCGCAGTTCAACAGAATTTAAAATTTCTCCCAGATTTCATGGAAATTGGTGTCTCATACCTTAGACTGGGTGAGGTTGACATTTCAACTTCTACACCCAGAATTTCCTTTTGTGCTTTAAACTAAATCGTAATTTTTTCAAAGCTGTGACAGGAAGATGAACACAGTAATAGACAGGGTATTTGTCTGGAGCTGAACTCAGAAGGGCCCTGATTTTTTTGGGGTTCTCAGTGAAAGTCTTGTGTTTGTGTTCAAAATCACTTTTTTTGTTGCAAATCAGTAAAACCCCCTCCCAATACCCAGTATTTTTGGGAGAGGGTGGGAGGATTGTTTTTTGGTTTTTGTGTGTTTTGTTTTTTTTGGTTTTTTTTTTTTTTGTAGTGGTTTTTTTTTTCTGTCTTGCAGTTAGGATTTATGTCATTTCTTCAAGAGGAAGTTTTCCATCTCTTACATTGTAGCTTTAGAATTTTATATTCTACAGAGTTTTGTTGCTACATTACTAACTGCTTTTCAGCTGTTTAGTTGAAAAAGTTTCTCCCTTTTGGCAGGAGCAAATATGGAAAGTTTGACAATTCACTGTTTGTTAAAACTGATTTTGTAAAAATTCTTCAGCTTTTAACTGAAATAGACTGAATACAGTGAACTGTATTCGCAAATCTCCAGCTCTTTAAGCAGTTCTTCCATTTGCAAGAAAAAAAAATCATAATTAAATCAAATGTTGTCTTTGGTTTTGAACAAACTGAAAGCTTAATTCGACCAGTATAACTTTTAACTTCAGAAACTACTTATTTCTCGCTTTCATAGCACAGTTAAAAGAAAACTTTTTGATATAGCAGCTGTTTTGTGGCTGTAATCATTTCCCCTTTAACTTACAAATTCTCTTCAGGCTTGTGAAATTATAATGCACATAGATCAATACTCTGGAGTTCTTTGGGCTGGATTGATTTCTTTCTCATGAGATTTACATTCCACTTGTTATCAAAAAACACTTTGTCCCTATGAAAATGGTGCCATTGAATGGCATTTCCATATGAAGTGAAGGGGATATCAAATGCTCGGATTAATTTGGGCTCTGAGATGGCCTGTACACTTTCAATTAATCTGTAACGCATTTGTTATGCAGAAGCATGGGAAAATGCTGATCTTTTAAGAATGACATGACCACTGTGTTGCTTTTGGCCTGATTACTGAAGCTACCTGTTGAGTACAATAATTACAGTATGTTTTCTTTGCAGAACTAGTTTCTGCTACTTAAAACCTAATAAGGAAAAGCTGACCCTTGCAGACAATATAGAGCTTTTATATTATCTTTCCATTCTGATGAAAATGGTGTTTTGTGAAAGATACTGGCAGTTAAGCTTGTAGGATAAAAGTAATGAAAAGAGAAAATTAAAAAAAAGCCTTTATTATTAGAGCTGCAGAGTCAGTTGAGACTTTTACTTTAGCTTTTGACTTGGAGAGGTATGCTCTATTTATGAAAAAGTTAAGGGTTCTTGTTTAACAATTGCTTTTTTTTCCTTTTTTTTTTTTTTTTAAATATGGCATCAGTTACTAACACAAAGACTGTGATTATTGTTCTTTAAAATAAAGTACATTAGGAAGCAGGTAATGCAGAAATGGAAAAAAGCCATTTAATAGGTATATCTTAATAATCTTCAGTTATTTTATTTCATAATATATGCAGTGTGTTCTATTTATGTAGGCATTATGGCTTATAGCTAGCTTAAGAAACAGGCTTTCTGTGCATGTGTTGAATTTTATAGGCATTTGAATGTTGAATTTTAAGCATTTGAAATGCTTAAATGAAAAAACAAGTCTGGTTTTTGTTTTGGTTTATTGTTTTGATTGGGGTTTTGTTTAGGGTTATTTTGTGCTTTGTTTTGTTGTTTTTGTGGTGGTGTTTGTTTGGTTTTTTTGTTTTTGTTTTTTGTTTTTTTTTTTTTTTTTAAACTCCATAGCATAGGGTGTGGTTTTACATTAAATATTTCAGTGAACTCCAAAGTGTGCTTTCATCAGGTTACATCTTACATTCATCTTTAGAATATTTGCAGCTTGGAGAGTACTATTCTGATTTATCTCCCAGTGTTTGTTTCACACAAATTTAGTGGATACGAAAAGCCCTTGCACAGAAGTAGTTTCTGTATTGGGGGATGTTGATCTGAGGACAGATGAAGTATATGTTGGGTTTTGATAATGAGTTTCAAAAATATCAGGTAGACTTCATTGTTCTTAAAAATCTGAATTAATGTAGATTGATCAGAATTTTGAGACCAGCATCTCCACCACTTATTTTTTCTGTGATATAGCAGTGATTACTGCTGAGACTTTAAATGGCAGAATCTGATTTTTTATGCCTTTAAGGTAGTAAAACTCATATGAACCATTGCAATACTGATGTGGGTATAACCTGTAATATTTCTATAATCTGGGTTTTTCTTGAGTGTTGTTAGCTCTGTGTCAGTCAAATTCCTTTTATCAAAAGGTATCACTCTTGTTTCCCAGTCAGACATCATTCTTGTGTCTGCACAGCTTGGCATTTGATAAACTAATGGTTATTGTGGCATCTGTTTCAGCTTCTCTGTTGATCTTTAATGGAAAAGGTAGTTTCAAATGGGAAACTCTGTGGCAAGGAAGGCAGTATAATTCAGTTGCTTTACTCAAATGTTTAATTTTAGCAATAGAAAAATCCTTGGTGTCTGAAGAAATTATTTTACAGAAGAGACTGTGCTTAGTCAAATGTTCAGCCTGTTTATAGTTTAAATTCAAAAACTGAATCAAGCAATGCAAAATTTCAAAGGCTGTCAGGGAATTTCTGTCTGTGGGCTTGGAGGCAGAAGCTGTCATGCTTGCTCACTTTTCCAAGGAAAAAAATTATTTTCCTTGGAACTTTTTTGCTATATACATGTCTTGATACTTTTCATTATACAGCTAAGCTGTCCCTTCAATTTCTACTGTCCTTTCTGCACCTTTGCCCTGGAAACTAATACGTTTAAAACTTTAATTTTGTGAACAGTTGTATCAGGTGTAAATTCAGTCAGGTGCTGAGTGGAATTGTTCAACCTTCTCCTGCAAGCATGTAGCCTGCCTCGTTTCAACTAGTTTTGTGGTCTTAGGGATTTTAAAGATATGGGGTAGATCCAACTGGAAATAGTTCCCTTTTTTTATTCTGCATTAGTTTACAGCTGAATCAGTTTGTGGGCCCAGTTTTCCCATGCAGTTGCATGAGCAGTGGCAGCACAAAGAAAGGACAAGAATCCACAACTTTGTTATGGGAGGGGGATGGTACTAGCCATTTCAGCAGCAGCAGGATAGATTCACAGCCGTTAAACTGATTGTGGAACCATTTGTGGCATGCAGAGACTGCTGTTCATTTTGCTTTAAAGACAAATTCAGTTAATAGTCAAGATAACTTGATTTTTCAGACCTGTGTGTTGCTAAATAACAGGGCTGAATTTTGAATGTCAAGTGAACACTGTTGCAGTTTTTACAACAGAATAGTTCTTTATCGTTTATATTCATAACAAAACCAAAATGCATGTTTACATGGAATCATAACAAATTATGTCCATTCCACAGTGGAGCTTCAGGGAGGAAGTCTTAAGAATCCAGCATTTAAAATGAAGTGTTTTAAATGTCAGCTTGTGAGTATTGGGATAGTGGCATTTCCATAACAAAGTGAATGCTGCTGTGAGTGATTTTACTGTCGCATAATTTCTAGTTTTCTTTAAAAGAGCCTGCACCTTTGAATTCCTTTTGGTCTTTGGCAGAATTAGTTTGTAATAGGCCTGGGATAGCGTAGGCTACAGACAAGAATATTTTAAGTAGGACTGTGGTGGTGTAAGCTATCAGTTTTCTTCCCTGGGTATTTGTGTGTACCGTAATTCTGTAGTTGTGGAAGAACAGAATAGGAAAGGACCTTAAGAGGTCGTCAAGTCTATTCTTTGCCTGTACAAGATGAGTTACACCCATCACTTAACATCAGATCTCACCAGAGCTTACAGACCTGCAGTAGGAGCAATTCCAGCCCTCCCTAAGTGTTTCTTTCCAGCCTAGTCTCTGGAGCATTTATTTAATGTCTGTGTCCTGTCCAGTCCTCTGCCCTAGCTTTAATTGCCACAGCTGAAGTCCATCGTTACTTAATCATGGTGGACCTAGAGGATAATTGTCCTTTTCCTTTTTGAAGGTCTTACATGCTTGAAACTGTATTAGGTCTACGCCCAGCCTTCTGTGAACAACTCTATTTAGGTGTATCTATTAGACAAGCCTTCCCTATCCTCTGTACCTGTAATTGTTATTGCTCTTGTGTGCAGTCTTTGTTTTCCCAATAGGCTTGTTTGTTGAAATTTGGTATTCAAATGGTATTGTAAGCCAACAGATCTTGCTAGCACTGGCTTGAGAAAAACGGATACATTCATGACTCGCTAGCAGTGTGCCTGTCCGCGCTGACCAGATGTAAGCCTTTTTTTCCTCACATGTTTATCATTCTGTGGTAACTGAGGCCTCCTCTTCTGAGATGCCTCTGCTAACTTTTTCAGTTCTGTTTTTGCATAGTTGATTGTTTCTCTGTAAGTGTCCTGTATTGCACTTCTGCCTGTTGAACTGCATTATATCTCTTTGAGGTAGCTTTTCCATTCTGTAAAGACAGCTTTGAATTTTCATCTCCTCTTTGCATGTACTCCTGTCTCTTCTGGCTTTTTGTTGTTTGAAAAATTAAATACTTGATAATCAGTTACACGGTAAGTTCTAGATAAAGCTTTGCAGAACTTCACTGGAATTATTTTAGATTTATTACAAGCTACTCTGCATTTATGATATTTCCAACTTCTTCAGTCCCAACACTCTGTTCTTTACTTCCCTTAGAGGTGTTTTGAGAGAGAAGTTTTGTTAGAAACACAGAATCATAGAATGTTTTGGGTTGGAAGGGACCTTTAAAGATTGTCAGATCCAGCTGCCCCAGCCATGGGCAGAGACGTCATTAGAGCAGTGTGCTCAAAGTGCCAGGAGTCATGAGAGAACATGTACTCTGAAGCAGTAGTGCTTTCTCAAAAGGAAATTATTTCCATTTTAGAGGTTGCTCTTGACACATTAATACTGATGACTTTATTTTCTTTCAGGTGAGCCTGTAGATGTAAACCTATATACAAATAGGTTTACTATAGAATTCATCGGGGAAACTATCCTGAGATGACTGTATCGGAATTTTCTCTTTCTCAGCAAACCCCTTTCTGTTGGTTTAAATATATTTAGAAGAGCTGCTTAATTGTTAGTTTTTAATTTCTGCTTCAAAAATGTTGTCAGTATATTCCAAAACCTCACTAGAAAATGCATGTCTCTTTCCTTCACTTTCAGCTTCAGCTGCTCATGTAGCTGGAATCCACTGTGACCACTTAGGTTTGCACTTTGGCTGCAGTAAGTGCTCAATGAATGCTTGTCTCCTTAGTCTTCCTGACTCACTTGTCTAAAACAGATTCCCAACATGATTAGGGCATCTTGCCCCAGTATTAAAAAACTTAGAGAAATTCTCCTTTAACATACAGGGTTGTGAAACAAGTGTATGGCAAATTCGCTCTTCTTTCCAAACCGTCTGTACTCACCTGCATTAATAATCCCCCCCTGTGGATAGTCTTAGCAATTCTTAGGCTGATTATATTATGTGCTTTGAGTCACATCCAGATTGTTTCTTGTTTTACTCTTTTTAGTAAGTAAGTAGTCTGCTGAGCCTCAGTAGCATTCTGTTTGCCAGCCTTTTGTTCCTCCAACGCATCTCATTATTCCTGTGTCCTTGTCCAAATTGCAGTTGTTGGAATGTGGCTGTGACCTCTTCCTGTCTATCTGGTTGTTCGTTGTTTAAACCCTCATGAGTAGATTTGTAAGCTTTTTAGGCAGGGATGCACTTTCATTCTTCTATGAGCTGAAGTTCATCACTGCAGGTGATCTTCATTTACATAGATTTGGGTTGGGATTTTTTTGGTTGAAAACATTTGACAGCATGGCATTAGGCATACTTCCCTGTTATGTCTGCTACTCAGGCAGTCTTGCAGGGAAAACCAGGATTTACAAGTTAGGTAGTAATAGTACACAAAGGTGTTGAAATATGTCTAACTTTATTTAACAGAAGCCTTATTTCCTCTTTAATCATAAGCATAATTTGAGTTTCAGTTACGCAAAATAAAGACTATAGCCAAAGGACTGTAAGGTATGAGGGATGAGTTAATTACTTAACTGTAAGAGAATTTAGTCGCTGCTAATGCAGACTTGTATTAAGTGGAATTTTTTGAACCTGTGTCAGGGCAAGGTGTAGTAAAACTTGTAATTATTTTATTAGGATTTCCTTTAAAGAATATGCAAGTATTTATGTGTGTGTATTTCTGAATGACCTGAGTACTGTGTGATTGCCCTAAATATTACAAGTCGACGTCATGCTTGCTGATTTAGATGCCGTCAAAATTTTTAAGCCCGTTTTTCTTAGGTATTTGCCTTTAGGGTTCCAGATTTGGAAACAGTAGTTACATATAGTGAATTTTTAGTTTTAAAGTAAACGTTTGTTTTTCTTTTCAGTTGTGCTGATTGGCTCATAAACCTTTGCCGAAGAAAGAAAGAGCTGAAGGCTCGCACAGTGTGGCTTGGGTGTCCTGAAAAGTGTGAAGAAAAATACCCCAAAAATGCCATAAAAAATCAAAAATACAACGTCTTTACCTTTATACCTGGGGTAAGGCTGCTAACCATTTTCTGTTGTTGGGCTGACTATATGTTCTGTAGTGTATTTTTTGACAGCGCTGCAGAAAGATGGTTTTATTTGCCTGGATTCTTCTTTTTCTTTTAAAATTTACCTTGATGTCTTCAATTAAAATTGACAAATGAGAGCAGGGCTTCTATTTTACTAACTTGCTTTGTTTTCAAAGGGATATTTATTAAAGAAGTGCAGTGTGTATGATTGAATGATTGGAATTCAGTGAAACTTTAGAAATTTGAGATGGGTTTCTGTGCACTTTTCTATTTGTGATTTGTAATCCTCTTTTTCAAAAAGAAGCATTCTACACAGTCAGTTGTGAAAATACTATGAAGCATGTTGAAATAAATAAACAGTTGGAAATTGCAGTGTATTCACATGGATATTTTCTCATAGTCCCTGGAATTGAAAGCATAATAAATATTCTGAAGCAGGCAACTCCTTAAAAGACAGAAACACCCCACCTTTTCAATTTATATGACAAGTAAAGCCTAGTTTGCTAAGCTAGTGCTTTTTAGAGTTGTATTTCTTACTGCAGTCTAAAAATACTGATTTCTTTTTAGTTTTGAAGCTTCAGTAGTTAAAACCTAAAAATATATGCTGCTGTGGTATAATAAATTTTACTGAAATGCTTTTATTCATACTTTACTGATACTGTCCAAGAGTCCTATGTCATGTTGCAAAAACTGAATGGCTTCTAGATTTGAATACAGACGTGCTTTGTGTCAAATTTTTTATTTAAGTGATTATGCAGATTTATAAGAGTATTGATTCTATTCTTCTGCCTCTTTGGTCCAATGACTGACAGGTGCTTTGTAATACATTTCTTTATCAAGGCAAAAAAAATTAATGGCTTTGTAATTAAGACTGATCTTCTGTCAAAGAAATAAAATGTCACTTTTCACAGGCAGATAAAATATTCTTATCTGTATTGAACAAAGTAAATGTTTTCTTCCAAAGTTTAAATTATTAAATACACTGAAATTGGTTAAACCACATATGATTTCCTAAAGGTCACAAAATTCATTAAGCATATAGTAAGCCATTGATTATTGTGACTGGGAATCTGCAGTGTAGATTACAAATCCTAAACTAGATTCATGTTGCCTATGGGGATCAGTCATAGCTTGCAAATACTTGTTGAGAGGGAAAATGTTCGTTCTTTTTTGATTTTTTGAAAATCTTGATTTTTACAGTATGGGCAGAATCAGACTTTTCTTAGAGGTGGTTGGAAGCTCAGTAGTAACTTCAAAATGAAGTGAGATGCTAAATGTGAAGCCCAGTAGTTGGTGAAAATAAAATGGATCTAAATCTTAATTTTAGACATAAATTAACACTTTTGATTGATAAGAAATACTGTGTATCAGTTTTTTTAATGTGGTTCCTCTGGAAGTAATTTGTAGGGAGCATAGCTGTATTCATTCCACACCCATAGACGTAACTAAGTTGTAAATATTGACTCTAATGATTTACCATGGTGGAAATTTTCATAGTGTGGAAGCTTTGACTCCTGCTTAAATTATGGTCCTTTCCAACCCTAACTATTCTACGATTCTCTGTTTCTTTTTTTTTTCAACATTGCAGCTGGCAGTGGATAATAATCAGCAATTTCATATCAAAATACAAGTTTAAAGTAATGTTTAGATTAACAGAATTGTGCGTACTGGCTAAAAGAGCTGTAGCATTTCCAAAATAAAATCTGATTTCCTAACATTTATGTAAAATGCTCTCTGCTTCTACCTTTACACAGTTTGTTCAGTTTCCATTTACTATTTCTTAGACATCTTGGTATAGCTGCTTAGGACTTTTGTGTAAATTTCCATAAAGAATATCTTTCTTGATGGGCTGCTTTTAAGATATCTCTCCTGAATTTCAAATTTCTTTCATCATCCTGCTGGAGGTGCCATATTAATCTGCCCTACTGAAGAAATATAGCAAGTCGTTGAAGATTCACAATTCTATAAAAAGAATAAGGTTTTTAAAATTGAAATAGTAACTAAAGCAGGGTTGAGAACATGCTCTTACTTGAAGTACTGCTTTTAATTACCAAAAGAATCTCTGCATCTGTCATTTTTGGAATATCGCACACTGTATTCTGCGATAAGGTTACTGTGTCTTCGCCTAAAACTTGGACAGTCATCTTGGAACTAAACCCAAACTTTTGATTTATTAATAAACATATTTTATATGGCAGTATTTATTTCAAACTAATCTTTTGAGAAATTTAATACTAAGCATTTCTTCTGAATTATCTCAAAACCCTATGTTATTCTGTTACTTTTTTTTTTTTTTTAGTTTAAACTTTGCTTTTGTAAAAAGTTTGTCTTCATATGGAAACTGAATACTACTGCCTTATTCTCATAGTTCCTTATGATAGCCATTTGGAAAGACAGCAGTGGCACTTACTAGGTCTTTTCTGTAGTGTTCATGTTATCTTCGTGAGTGGCATGTATCCTTGACCAGTAAGTAGTTTCACTGTTTTTAAGAACAGTGTGAAATGGTAATTTTGAAGGAGTTAGTCTGACTTGATGTTAGCTTTTATCCCTTTGAGAACCAGAAGACTTCAGAAAGAAGGCAGATGAGCTGTAGAGCTTCCACCCCTGCAAGAGGAGAAACTTACTTGCTGTGTTGAGGATGGAGTGCTGAGGGAAGGTGGTGCCTTTACTCCTTAGAAGTTCAAATAATACAGACTAGGATAATATTTTTGTAAACAGTTTCTGTTGACTTGATGACAATGATTTATTTTGTTTTACTTTTTTTAATTATTATTGAAGGCTGGAATATGAAACTTTTTAGGACAAAAGGACATCATTAGCCAGATAAAACAGCATTTAAGTTTTGGTAGCTAAAGAAAAAATAAGATTTACTTTTAGTGCTGTATTTTCAGGAAGAAAAATTTTAATAGTTAAAAATGGAGACTTAATGTAAGTAATGAAAGTTCTGCTACAAACTTAATTTGCTTTTTTATTGATAATAGAAGAAAATTTTTAAAAACTGTTTTGACTCATAAAGGTAACTGTTGTGGATGTAAAATTATTGTAGGGTGCAATAAACAAACATCTAAATTGTGTTTACTTTTAGAATTTCAGAGTATATCTTTGCACAGTGATCTTGATACATATTTAATATTCATACAGATTGAGTTCACATAGTCCAATTTTCAAAATTAAAAAAAAATGAGCAAACTGCTTCTTCAGAGTGAAGGAACATTAGCATGTAATTATTTTTCCAACTAAAATAGCAGTATAATATTAAAAATACCTTGTAGTGCATGTAGTTTGATGTAGAGCCTATTATGCTATATAGTACTGTCATAGTACCATATATGCCATGTAATGATTTTATATCTACTGTCATGAAAAAGCGAATTTTATGTGCATTATGTGTGCAAATTTTAAGGCATTTATCTATTTTTTTTTTTTTTTAATTTTAGGTTTTATATGAACAGTTCAAGTTTTTCTTGAATCTTTATTTTCTCGTCGTGTCCTGCTCACAGTTTGTCCCAGCATTGAAAATAGGCTACCTGTACACATACTGGGCTCCTCTGGTAAACTGAAAAATACTATTAACTAGAAGTTGTAACTTCAGATGAAAAGTTTATGTATACATACATTTCATCATTCTACAACTGGTAAACTGTAGTGATTAAAGTATGTAACAGAAGTAAAATCCTTCCTTGATATTATGGTATTTTACAGCAGATACTCTGGAAGCTGTTGTTTGTAGCCCTCCCTTCCACCTGCTTGCCACACTCCTGCCCCAAAGGCTAGAGGCCTCTCTTTGTTAACTGGCTAGGTCTGAGTGTGCAGTGCTCCTTTCTGGCTGCTGGTCACTTGAGAGGTTTAAAAAACAAACCAAATACCATCCAGCTAATAGAGAACCATATTTAGTAACATACGTAATTTGTGTGTTACGTTTCTTTAAGCTTCTTGTTATTTGCTTGCTTCTCTATGTTTTCAGGCTAGAATAAGATTGAAAGAGTAATGGTTTTGCATTTCTTCTGTGTCAGTTTTGATCATGTCCTTTTTTCACAAAAACTGAGATAAAATATTTAAGCCATGGGTAAAGCAGGAGAAATTGCATCTTGAAAATAAGCTATTTTTTAAACACGTTTTTTCTAATTGATTGCCCTGCCAGTCTCACTGGTTTCCTTTCAGTGTGTCTTATTATTGAGCCCTCTGCAGTGTTTTCTTGGGAAACTATTCAAACCAGTTGCTTCTGACTCTGGTTTCCTAAGGTTTGGAAATTGTATTCTCTTCGGAAAAGGCCCTTTTGGTAGTCTGCCAGCTATATTCCCATGATTTGGAATTCTTTTCTTGTTTGTAACTAGATCATTACCTTCTCTTTAATCTTCCTTCTGGCCTCCCCACACCAGGTTTAAAAGCAAGACAGGAAGAACAAATGCTTTATTTTCTAAATTTATTTAAGAAAGGTATTTTCCAGTAACATTTATTCTCAGTGGTATTCAAGAGGAACAGTGACATGCTGACTGCTTGAGTAAAGGTCATTCTTTAACAAGTCAATAGAGTAAATATTCTGGATTGATTTCATTGTTTTAATTGTTGCAACATGTGTCCTTTTAAGTGTTGATAAATGGAGAGACTGTCCTGGAGGTTCTTCACACCTCTGTTTCCAGACAACTTTTGGCTTCTGGTGCAACAAAATAACACTTCCAAGACAGAAAGCTTGTTCAACAGTAGGATTTGAAATGAATATTTGCAAAGGTCTTTGTCACTGACGCAGTAAGAAAAGCTGGAAGTCAGCTGTGTTTGGAAGCTGGTCTCTTCACAGTCAAGTTCTGTGTACAGCTCTATACACTAGTGGGGTAGTGAGGATAAAAATCACTTAGCATTTCAACCTATCTTATTGCTGCCCAGCGAAGGGAGAAAATATTATATTTTGCAAATAATCAGTTCTATACAGATGTATTTATCTTGTTCAAGGATATTTTGAATTATTTTTTCCCAGTTTTCACATACAGCTTGGAAATACAATGTCTTGTTCAGTGCTAGTGCTTTTTTGCTAAACAGCTCACTTGTTTCTTGAATAGGTGTTTTTACTAATGATTAACCTCCAGATAAAGAGATTAACTGGATATTGTGTAAGGCTCAGTACGTATGATAAAAATATAAAACATTTAACTTGGACCCATTGGGCTGTCTTTGCTTAACAGATAAGTTTAATTTTCTTTGAAGAGCATCTAACTGCTGATAAATTTTCATAATAATCAAGGGAGTGGGGTTTTTGGTGGGGGTTTTTTGTTGTTTTTTTTGGGGGTGGTGGTGTAGTTTTTTTATTTTCTATTTTTTTTGTTTGGTTTTGTTTGGGGGTTGATTTGTTTGTGTTGGAGTTTTCTGTTGTGCTTGGTTTTTACTTCAGCGGTTTTTACAACAAACAGCATAATATGCATACATCAGGTGCTGGAGTTCTTCAAACAGGGCTTTATTTTACTGGTTTGCCGTTTGCACAGTAGGGAATGGACTTCTCATTTTGAGTCCAACATACAAAGGATGTAAAGCATACAAGTTTGTAGGCAGTATGCTAAAGGCACTTAACTGCTTACAGTTAAAGATGATGAGGTTCTTTTGGTAAGATTTGCTTCACAATATCAGCTTCCTTTTGGAAGAGTATCAAGTTCCTTTGAACAAATGAGGAAAAGGGAAATGTATTGAGTTGTTCCTTATAGTCACAGTTAGCTGTACTGGGCTGCCAGGCAAGATGTGGTGACCACTACAGGAAATTCTTGCAATTAACACCATGCATTCTGTGCTTCGATTACTATCTAGTTAACGAGATAAATGTTTTATATTTTTATCATACATACTGAGCCCTACCCAATAGCCAGTTAGTTTTTTTTTTTACCTGGAGACTAATCATGTGCAAATGGCAGGTATGTTTGAAGGTGCTTCAGGAGTGCTTTCTTTGGTGCTGCTAAAATATCTGTTCTGCCAAAGCTTGTGAAAGTGCTGCTGCCAGAAAAGGGCAAAACCCTACTGCTCATTCAGTTATGCCCTAGGAGTAAAAATTAATGCGTTTTGCAAAGGTACTTTTTGTTCTCTGTAGATCTTATGTAAGTGTTGTAGTTAATGTAAACTTGAACAAAGAGGAGGAGTGTGAGGTTAAAAGAGAGTAAGCTTTGGAATTTTGGGCTGGAACTGCAAAACAGCCCTTGCTATTGAAAAAGCTAATTTTAGTCAAAACATTTCTAGGAATACTCTACACCTTCACTTCTTTCTTAAGAGTTTAAGGGAAGATTGGCAGCCTATTGGACTTCTGCAAGAAAAGTGTAATGATATAAATTATCTCCTGTAGAAAGAATGTATAGGTGGGTGTCCAAAGCTAGGTAGATATTCTAGAACCTTATCTGTTGGAGGAATTGTGAATATTTGAGTTTTTAGCCATCTTACTTATAATAACGAGATACCTTTACTGTTGAAAATTTGACTTCACTGCTGGAGAAAGAGTGAGCACTTGCATTTAAGAAATCAGAAGTCTGTATCTGAAGGCAGGTTTAGGAAGGGAAAGGGGAAACTCTCACATGCTTATGCCTGAACTGTTCTGTTTTTTTAGCTTACCAACTTTTGAGGCCAGAGACCATTGTAATTGCATGTAGCACACTGCTCATCTAGCAGAAGCTGCAGTGGCAGCAATGAAAATAGCAGCCAAAGCATTTAGATACGTAGTTTTTGTGAACAAGCTCACTTCTTCTTTGTGAATATTTGTGACCTATTGGTAAATAAGTACATTTAAGATGGCAAAAATGATTAAAGTAGCCATCCATTTGCCTTTTAATTTCTGTCTGTTAGGAATAAGGCAGTGACCTCAATATTAAAATTGAAGACTTAAATTTTTTTGTTAAAGCCCTAAAATTTGTGGAAGATAGGGATATGTGTCTGTTGAGCTATAAAAGCTGTCCTTAGTTCATCCAAAGCATTTTAAATTTTGCATTTGAAATTGTATCTAAAGTATGCATCTTTGGGGATGTAGTTATTCTAATTATAACTTCTAATATTAGTTCTATGAGTTATTCTTATTATAACTACATTTCTTCAAGTTTAACAGATTGAAGAAAACACCAAAATCCAAATAAGAAAGAAAAATATTCTAAGTGCATGTTCTTACTCTATGTATTGTTTCTACTTGTGTATTTCTATTCTAGCAATTTTGAGAACTCTGAATTGTGTAATTATATCTTTAACAGGGATTTGTTTTGACGGTCACAGTGGTACGGGAAGCTGTTGATGAGTTTCGACGTTACAAGAGAGACAAGGAAATGAACTCACAGTTATACAGCAAGCTGACAGTACGAGGTTAGCAAAACCATTTGTGTATATGCTTAAATATTTAATCTTATATATCCATTTGATGACTTTCCGTTCTAAAAGATAACCAGTAGTCTGAAGCTGCACTATTCAGAATGAAACTGAACTAAAGTGCCTGATTTCCCTCAGATAAGTATGGCTGTTACATGTGACCTGTTTATGTAGTGTTGTAAATCTTGTTTTTTATAAAGGAAAGGTGTATGTATATAATTATATATATTTTTTTAAGTATCCTGCTGTTTAGTACTCTTACTTCAAAGTGCAGTTCTCCTCTGAAATTGATACTTAACAGTAACTCGGCAACATTGTCAGCTACGTATCAAGTGTAAATAGGAAATAAGGGATCAGTAACTAAGAAATACATTCTAATTAAAATTCACTAGAGCCTGTCAAACTTGGTGGGTGTATTTCTGTTTAAGAAAAGGGCAATGTATTGTGAGTCAACTTCAGTACCAAAGCTACTGATTATAATTTTGCATTTAATTCGAAATCTGATCATGCAGTAGGAGCAACTACTTTTATTTCCAGAAATTAATAAAAGGAGAGGTCAGTTATGACTTTTTTTAGTATCAAAACCTTTAAGTTTTTCATAAAGACTTTTAAGGAAATGAAGCACTTCAGCTGTGAAGTGACAATCAAATTTGGAAGGATATTGTAAATTTTAAATGTGAGCATAAGAGAAAAACTGTGCGCTTCTCCACTTTCATGTTGTTTAGCATATTTTGCTGTTTAGATTCAGAACAGAATGCTACATAGGTTATTCGTTTATTTTTTGTCACCTTTCTATTATCATGTCTAATGAATAACCTCAGGAAACAACATAGAATCATAGAATAGTTAGGGTTGGAAAGGACCTGAAGATCATCTAGTTCCAACCCCCCTGCCATGGGCAGGG
>JANRGW010045014.1:0-22758 GCA_024733675.1 Psilopsiagon aymara | reverse complement strand
CCGCTGCAGGAGGACCTCCACCGAGTGCAGCCCCGCCCATGGCGCACCCTCCCCTCAGCGGAGCAGTGCGGGCGCTCTCTGCCCCCCGAGCTCCGCACCGCGTCCTCCCCTCTCATGGCTCTGTCTCGGTGCCTGCACTGAGCACCGCCGGGGCAGACAGAGCAGAGCTCCCAGGCCGAGCCCGGGTCCATGGCGGGTGCTCACCGTCCCGCCCGAACTGCCTCGAGCCCGCCCTGTTCGCCGCTCCCCGGGGCAGGTTTTACCCGGTCGGGGCTGGTGCCGCCTCCTGGCTCCCCCCTGTGAGTCAGCTCCTCGCGTTCTCCGAGCTGCCGGCCCTGGGCGAGCCCTGTCGAGGAGCTGAGGGTCCGTTGGTGGCTCTCGCCGCCCTGCGTTGGGGCTCCTGGGCGCTGAGCTTCCCCCCGCGCCGGTGCTGAAGGTGTACACCTTTTCCTGTACTGAATACTGCAGCATGGGGGTTGGACCAGATGATCTCCAGAGGTCCCTTCCAACCCTAACAAGTCTGTGATTCTGTGACCTCAGCATACTTCGCTTTTCATCAGGGGTTCCAGTTTGAAGGATGCTAACCTGAAACTCAGTACTGCGAACACAGGAGATGATAACTGGCACTTCAGCACTCCCTCTGTATCTTCCTTGCAGTTATGATAGCACTGCCCCTCAGAGGGTGCTGGCTAAGCAGGCCCTGGTGCAACACATGGTCACAGGCACATGCTTCCACTAAGCTGCAAAGCCCATTAGCTGCAGTTACTGCAGCTGCTCCGTTACACCTTAGTAAACACCGATCCAAGGTGCAAGGCTAGCTTACATTACCCTTTGCTGTTCCTAAGAAGGCTTATTCTAGAGAGAGAATAGTACCCTAAAGCCATGCATGTTTTCTTCATGAGCAAACAAATCTAGGATTGTCTGGACTATGAGAAGTCCCTGTGCACATTGAATTGTATACCCCTGGGCACACATTTTGTTCTGCTCTTTCTGTTCATCTAATAGCGGTTTTTCCCCTCCTCCTTACCTGCCTTCCTCCCTCTTTCTTTCCTTCCTTTCTTCCTTCCCTCTCTCTCTCTTTCCTTTCCTGTTTAGTGCTTTAGCCACTCGCCAGGAATTTCCTTATCCTCAGACACTGCCATATTTGTGAGGCTTCTTTCAGGCCTTTGATTTTTAAACTTTTTACTTTCCTGCTCCTTACAGTGAAGAGGTCTTTCAGATTTCACTCTGGATGTATTTTCAGCCCAAGCCAACTCCTACTGCAGCATTATATACACATTCAGCTATCCCCAAGCTTTCATTTCCATTTTAAACATTACATCAGGCAGTGAAGCTTTCTGCCTCTATAGTTGTTCCAGCAAGGACTTCTTCCCCTTTTTGCTCCTGTCTCTGAGCAG
This sequence comes from Psilopsiagon aymara, assembly GCA_024733675.1. NCBI lineage: Eukaryota > Metazoa > Chordata > Aves > Psittaciformes > Psittacidae > Psilopsiagon > Psilopsiagon aymara. The sequence goes on along the minus strand of JANRGW010045014.1, from coordinate 21,361 downwards.
GGAGATATCAAAAACCTCGCAGCTACCTAGAACACATTCTTTTCCCTTTTAAATACTGCTTTTACTTGCATTTTGCAAAACTGCTTTTATACTTGCAACACTTCACTTCAGAGAGACACTGCTTAAAGCTACTCCTATACCCATTCAGACACCATCCTGCAAATTCAAATTCCGATGGCATTTATGAAATGACTCGCTCCTGGATTTGCTTTTGATTTGCTGAATGTCCTTTTCGACTTTTTTCACACTGTATTTTCCAAACACAATCTGCTATAGGTTGTATTATTTTCCCTGAAAAAGGCCACCCCAGTTCTGCACAACAGGGTACTGAACCTGTACCGCTTTTCCAAGTTAGTGGTTTTCCAAGGCACCACAAGGTCAGGATGACCCAGAAGTCTTTTCTTTTTCTGCCTTTGGGTGCTCTAACTCAGGAATCCTACAAGTTTTTCAGTATTCCTGGACCTCAGAAGTCTCAAAGCTCTCATAATTTATCCAAAGGGGCTTCCTCTTTTAATTCCTCTTGAAATCTGCTTCTTGACCCTGACAAAAAGGTTTTCTAGCACATCTTTCTTTGTGCCTACCAAGGCAGCTGGAGTCAGTGCAGGACCAGTGCTCTCCCACAGACACACAAAGAAGAGGAGAGAAAGACACTCTCTGATTCAGTTTGGAAAAGAGTCTTCTCTACCTGGTGAAGCAGTAGTGCAATATGATAAGTAGAGTGGAGAGACTTCTGTACATATCCTTTTCTTATTTCGAAGATGGTGTATCTGCAGTCACTCAGTATGAACATGGCTCAATTTGAAACCAATGGTGCTACTGGGAATACCACATGGCTCATGACCGTAAGACACATGGCTGTTCAATATTAGACTGTTTACACTGAGAAAATCTTTTAGAGGTAGGTCAGTTTCTGAGAGAAGTAAATAAACCCTCACCCACTGTCACTAAGAGGAAGGACAAACTGCAGTTCTGTGTTCAACAGGCTCAGGATGCATGAGGCAGCTCACAACAGGCAGAGAACATAAGCGGTGCCACTGCAGTTGCTCTGGGGGAGAACCAAACATCCTTCATGTGCTTCTCTGTGGTGATAAATATGTGCAGAAGCAAAGAAATGTGGGTGCCAGAACACTGATTCTCTCCACAGATTTCATGGTACTTTTTGAAAAACAGACTTCACCACTACAAACAAAGGCTGAAAATGGCACAGCTCATGCACTGGGGGCTGTGGAGCACAATTATTAATTAATTAATTAATTGCTGTTACCCCACAAATCGATTCCTTCCTCCAGAGCTGGTCCTGGAGAGCCTGAGCAGCCACATCCCTCTTCACCCAGTGCAAACCCAGCAGAGGCTTTGGCAAGATTTCCTCACTCAGGTGCCTGAAATAAAGTGTTAAAGGCATCTAATTGAGGGCAGAGCATGGATTTAATTTCTCCTCAGATGGAGCTTCTGCTTTGAAGGCAGGCCCTATTCCCATGGGCAACAGTGGGAACAAACCCTGGAGGGGTGGCACAGTGCTCCCCAGGGACACTGATGCCAGGCAGGAGTTCAGGGAGCTCAGCATCCATCTGAAGGCTCTCAGCACCTCACGTGGAATAGGAGCAGGAACAAGAGCTGGCAGTCAGCCCGTAAGTGCCTGTGGAAATCGCTGTGAGGCAACAGCCTTAAATAGGTTTCCCATCTGCAGCAGGCCAAGAAGTGATTTAGGATCCAGACTCTATGTCTTGCTTTTCTTCCTGAGGGGAATGAATGACTTGGAGGAGAAATCAAAACTGCAAAGGAATATGAGAAGGCAGATAACATCTGAATGAGGAGAACTTCTCCAACAGGTATGATACTGAGGCATGGAAAGTGTGAAGAGACAGGAAGCCTATTGCTCCTGTCATACCATGCCTCCCTAGACTAAGGGAGAAGGCAAGAAAGGGCATTCTCTTCAAAAATGTAAATGAGACATAAATCAAGAGTCAGTTCAATGGGGTGAATTAATTTTGGCTAATGTGTACAGTGGGGAAGTGAAAACCTTTGGCTGGGAGACCAAGGGAAGGGAGGAGAGGAGGTAAGATACAATGTAGGTGATGAAAGGGAGAAGGACAGAAATGTGAACAACTTATAGTTGATACAACATTGTGCTCTGGATCCTACTTTTCCCATTCCAGCACCTTGAAGTGTGCAACAGAGCTGACAAAACAGCCTGCAACAAAGAGACACAGACACCAGGAGGACTTCTCAGTTATAAGCTTTTTCTTTTTTTTAGAATTCAAGCTTACACAGTTATCTATGCCCACTATATTCATAATTACATTTTAATATCTGCATACAAAAGCTATGTAAAAATTATTTTCTTCCCCCAAATATACAAATTTTCTCTTTAGATAGTTTAAAACATTTGTGATCACAGATTTTGTTTTAATATATTTTAGGCTGCAAAAATATTACCAATCTAGCATAACTCTTAACACTGCTTGCAAAAAAAATACATCATCCAAGGTACTTTGTTTTCTACTGTGTGGTATAGTGTTTGCCTTACCCTCAGGGCATGAAACTGATACAAAAAAAAAAAAGAAGCCAAATAAGCAAAACCCACAAACCTCATAGACAAAGTAAGACATCATCCCAACCAGCTTCGTAACAACAAATAAACAACCCAAACCACCCTTCTCTTCCAAAAAATTACAAATGACTAATTTGATGTATTTATCAGCAAACTAAAACCGAAGAGTGCGAAGGAAGTAGAGAAAGGGAAAAAGAAATTACAGTATGTCAGCTAGTTCATGCCCTGATATTATCTTTACCAACATTAAATGTGTAATTAAATAAAGTGTCTTTTAATGTTTTACATTGTGCTCAGTAATTTACATAAATTTAATCTACACCCGGGTGCTGATGTAGATTTACATTTGATTGTCTTGTGCATAAACAAGATTAGCTTTTAAAGAAGGTAAACTGTGCAATGGACAGTCACAAACACCTTATTACCTGCACAATATTGCTTTTTGAAGGTGACATCAGTCAATGTGGATACACACGAATAATGCATACTCTTTGCATTTGCTAACATCTATGCTAGAACTTTGTGATAAGGCCAAACCTTTTTTTTTTTTGTTTTTAATTTTAAAGCAAAAATATACCATAGTAAAAAAAAACCACCTCACCGTGCTCACATCGTTTGGAGTCTTTTAAATGGAAAATAAATCTCTGTCACACTAGAATAAAATTCTCTCTATAAAATTTAAATACAGATCACTTCATCGCTGTATCAAAAGGAAACGTCTGGCAATCATTTCCAGATGATCACAATAACAAGACACATCAAGAGGTCCTGTTGCCTCTTCCTTTGTGAAAAGATAGATGTTGAACACTTTCAATTGCTCTCACAGTGAGAGGAGTATGTTCCTTGGTTGTGGAATTTAATTCCACCAATGAAAAAGGTTTAGCCTTGGGAATGCTGGCTACATCTCAAAACTGTAAGACTGATTTGTATAATTTATGATTCATGCAGCAAGAAGTCAATATGACACATACAGGTTAGAGTTCCATAGCATAAAAATACATCACTAGCAATGACATGCTCCGCTTGTTATCAACAGCCCTGTCCTGGCAGATTGCTGATATAAAAGGTCTTTCTGGACAGTTTTTTCCTCTTTCTGATGCCTGCCTCTGAAGAAGCAAGCGGTCTGCTCAAGAATTATTTTGGACCTTGGAGGTCTCATCTCTAAGGTCTGTATTTTGGCAGAATGTAAACAAAAATCATTATCACACACTATTTATGTCATTATAAACATCATAACTGAGATCACACATGAAATGAATATCTAAATGCATGAGTTACTCAGGGCAAAACCATAAATGGTGACAATCAGGTTTGATGGGAAGAATCTCCTAGGTGAGACCAATACACAGACCACAAAGCAAACATGAGAGTTTTGTGGTACCATCAGAAATGAGACTAGGGACTGCACTGGAAAGTGTATGTTTGTTGTTTTACTTGGAAGGCCAACTACTACAAAGCGTGCTGACTGCAGTACTGATGTGTGCCACTCAGATGGTTAAAAACAAGTATGTCTTTGCAGAACTACAGTCAGTATCCACTGGTGAGAATCTTCAAGCACATCCTCATGTGATCTAGTTTTGCTCTCATCATCACATAAATCAGAAGTCATAATGAGGGAGTAAATGAAGTTACACAAAGTAAGACTGGTAGGAGATCAGAGGCCATTAGATGTCAGTATATCAAATCTGTCAAACTAAGAGCTTGGTCTTAGTTTCCAATTGACTACTACTAATCCTGCCCTTTTAATCAGTGCCAGACTCCAGCTTAATCTAAAAAGCTAGAAAAGTATGTTGACATATGTCCTTTCTGCTTAGAGCCCTGCCGAACCTGTCAAAGTTGGTTGCCTGATTATCAGTACTTTAGTCCATCTACAACCACCTAAGGAGGTTATTTTCTGAATCCAGATTAAGCATAACTCCAAACTGCATCAGCACCTTGGGAAGTCAGGCCATTAACTCAGGCAGTTTACATGCCTGAATTCAGATATTCATTTATACAAGCTGTTCTAAAACTTTATAACTTGCCATGGTAGAGCTTTGGGGACAAGTTTCTGTACAAGCAATGATTTTTACAGCAGTCAGTGTTCAAAGTGTTAATTCTGAGCACCGTCTCAAGCTGCAGTTCTGTCCAGGGTGCTTCAAGTTGTTCCTCCTCTTGCTGTTTCCCAAGTCAATCCAGTAACTCTCACATTTTTTTTCTAACTTCTGATCTCAATTTGTGTTTTGAATAATGCAGTCCTGACAATCCCAAGTGTTCAAAAGCCAGGCATGAGGGCCCCAACAGTTATGAACTAAGTCACTTTTGGGTAGTGACTTCCCACCTAAATATTTAACATTTAGGCTACTGATTTTCTTTATAGACCAAAGGGTAAGAACTGTTGACCTTAATGACAGAAAGAACCTCTCAGGCAGCTGCAGAACTCCAGGAACTGAAGCTCTGAAAAACGTATGAAACATCGTGGATCTTGTAGTGATATCATTGCAAGCACTATAGGAGAAACATGGTGTTTCTTCTCCTGGGTCTCATTTGCATCAGAGTCAAAAGATTGTACACTAGTTCAAGATCATGTTTAGCAAACAGGTGAGATACTTGCACTGGCTTCATGAGGAACTCTATGCTCAGATCTGTGGCAGAACAGAACTCCAGAGGACATGCACAATTCTCTTTTCTTTGCAAGCCACTGTGGGTATAGATACAAGTAATGGGTATGTTGATTTTTTGCTTTCCCTGTGTGCTATCAGTTCTCTATCAAAGCACCTCCAAATCATATGTCCTGCATTCTTTACTGACTATGCTTTTATGACAGGTGCTGCTCATCTGAGATTCTGCATGAGTACATGCAAGTTCATCACATTGTCTGGTCTCATGTTTCAAAAAGCTGGAAAGTTTCTAACTTCTTGTCCCCAACAAATAGTTCTCTACAAAGAATTTTAGATAGAGACCGATGCTGTTCATACATACGCTTCGAGATGGAGTAAACACAGACTGCAACAGAGGTTCTTCAACTTCAGAAAACATTTAAGACAAATTTCCAATGGTCTCTCTTCCCTGCTACCTGCAAAAAAACCCTGAACACCCCATCGTGATTTATGTTCTCACAAAATTACGGGTACAACCCCCTAAGCGATAACATCAGTACTTACACCTCATCACAGATGCATATGGTATCGAAGAACAGGGAGAACAAGATTCTACATCCTTGAAATCACAGCCAATAGCACTGCAAATGCACTATCAATGATGCAGGGAAAGAGGGATGGCAAGAATTCAGCCCCTGACACACACATATGGTGTTCCACCACCAAGTTTTCCTGAGTATCATTTTTTCATGAGGGGATAAACACATCACATATGGGCTTAGATATGGGCCATGAGCTCTGAATGTCAACACATCCACCCTAACAATGCCCACTGACTTGCCAGGCAAATGTATCAATAAATAGCAGAGAAAGAAACTGATACAAATGCATGCACAACATGAAAGAACATGGGATTTGAGGAAGTGTAGAATAGGTGAACTGAATCTCTGGTTCCCAGAAGAACAGAAGGATGCTTTTGATGTATCACACAAATTCAGAGAATGGTTTAATATCAAGTTTATAAAACGTAGGGCAAACATCCCTGAATGGAGATGTATGACAGAGAGGAACCTCTACCTATCATGCCCTCATCACCGGTCTCCAGACATTCCAGGACTCAGTACTGGCTTGCAGATTTTGGCAGCAGAACATCCCGTCATTGCTCAGTTTGGTTCCTGTTAGTGCAGTTACTGGAAATAAATTAAGACTCAAAGAGAGAGCCTAGCCAAACAAAACTCATACAGACACCAAGGAGGGAGAATCAGGCTGATCAACACACATAAATGCGCACACACACAGAGGAGAGGGTAGGAGAGAGAGAAAAGATAAAACAGTGGAAATATGTTTAAGACATCTGCTGAAGATGTGTAATTATATATATATAAAATTATATATATACATGCATATAAACTTTATATATATATATAAACCAAAAGACTACTGCCAAGCAACACTATTTGTATTACTGGAAGAAAGCTGTACAGTCTTGAGTGTCGTTAATGACACAGTTGTTTTTTGTCCCATCTGAAGGTCACTCCATATACTTTATTCTCCTTTTCCTCACTCTGTGAGCATTCATATCCCTGAATAACTCCAAGGAAAGCCTGCTATCCTGACAGAAAGCCTTATCCCCCAGAGTGATGATTTTTCTACACACCTCACAAAAAGCTAGATGTCTCCACTCTCAGGAAAAGCACCTCAGAGGATCATATTCCTCTCCTTACTCCAACAGACCTTCCAGTGAAGTTACCTGGAGTTCAAATGTAGTAAGATCTGAAGGATCTTAATTTCTTACACATGTGGAAAAAAAATGAGCCAGTCCCTTCTAAATCTGTGTTATCTTAAGTACTTGATTTATGAGGCACTGTTAAACTGTATCTGCTGGAACAATCCTCAGGTAATAATGTAATTATGATGACTATGGGGACCATAATGGTGATTATTACAATAGGAAAACCATGAAGACCAGAAATTATCATCTCAGGTCACTTGTACCTTGCAGAATGAGGTAATACTAGACAGAATCGTCAGGGTCAAATTAACAATAGTTGTTTTACCTTGGAAGCCAATTTATTTTCTGCCACCTCAATTTCTCTCCCATAGTTTCAAAGCAACGGTATGTGTGAGCTGGTGACCACACTAGTGCTGGTGAATGAGATTAGTTTGTTTGTATTTTCACTGTCAAGCTGTCAAAGCATTCACATTAAAGGACTGAAGAACAAATTGCAATAGTCAAAAGTCACAAGTACTTGCGTTAGAGGGATGTTTTCATCCATGTGCACACAACTGCCCCCCAGTAACCCCAGAAGAAAAACTGAACAAAAAACCAACCCTGCCTCAAGAAACAGAAGAGATGAAAGAAGAACAAGCAGAGGTGAGAAGAGCTGGACAACGGGATGAAATGACAGCTAGTAGTGTGATGAGGGTGTGGAGAACTGCTCCAGTCTCTCTAATCCTCAAACACTTCCAAGAACAACGGAGGGAAGAGTTCTGTGGGGCACTCCACCTTCATGTGCAGGAAGCGGCTGGCATGGCAGGCTCCAATCATTCGCAGGTCTGTCACTTTCATCAGCAGTTTTGGCCAAAAGTGTGCAACATGGTGTTTTCTGTAATTAATGTAGTGTTCAAATGCCAAGAGGAAACCCTCTTGACACTTCTCAATCCTCTCAACACAAACAAGGCCTGGGCGATCTGTAGATACAAAGAAGCAGAGTTATTGTTATTTCTTATCTACTTTAACAAATTCCTGATTATAAATCAGGAAAAATAGGACAATTCTATTATTTGGAAAGAAAGGAGAAACCAAGAACATCTGGATCTGCCACAAATAACTTGTTTGACCCCAGGCACCTCACTTATCAGTACTAGCTTCATTAAAACAAGGAGATAATCCTTCAGTCATCCTTTGCCCATATAGAGTACAGCTGTTTGGGAAGTGTTTCCTTACAGTGACTACAGCAACAGACCCCTGATCTCAGCTAAGGCTTCTATCTATACCTTTCCATGAAACAACTAATTAAGAACCCAAATATTTTCCCTTCCATATATCTAAATCACAGTTCTTTTGTATCTGTTTCTCTACAGTATGACCACCTCTTTGGTCAAGCTTTGATCCACAGGTCAGTTACAGAATGGGTTGGGTTGGAAGGGACCTCAAAGATCATCTTGTTCTAAACCCCTGCCATGAGCAGGAATGCCTTCTACTAGACCAGGTTGATCCAAGCCCCGTCCAGCCTAGCCTTGAACACTGCCAGGGATGGGGCAGCCACAGCTTCACTGGATAACCTGTGCCAGTGTCTCACAGTTGGAAAGCTGCAAAGGAAATTGTTAGGGAGCATCAAGGAACAACACCACCAAAAGTCTGACTGATTATCTCAGCTGGCACCCAGATGGGCGCTGGGAAAGCTTTGTTCACAAGTCACTCTTAAGGAGACACTTCATGAAAGCATGTCCTTCTGAATCCCCCACTCATGTATCATGGTGCAGGGAACTAAAAAGAAATCAAAATATTGATTGGGAAGGTCAAGTGCTTTCTTGTGATTAATGTGGAAACCTTTCTGTCTCAGTTGCAGTTAATGCTTATAAATCCCTGTCTGTGTATTGTTATTCAATGCTCAATTCAATTCAAAGTGGTCTTAATCCAAAATCTTGTCAAATCTGCCACTGCCCAAGAATGGAATTTCCTCTTTGGGCTGTCACAGTCAGTGGAAGCATACTTGAAAACATACTCAATTTGAGAAGGTTAGAAACTCTTTGGAAATCATATGAAATGTGCTGCTTCTGTATTACACCAACAAGAGACCAGTTGCAGTCTAATGTCCAAAAGCAAGTGGTGCAAGATGGCATATGAGAGTCATCTTGTTCATATGCAAAAACATATGAGCACTGATGTAAGTATGTGTAAACTGTACATCCTGCCCAGTGCCTGACAGCACATAGGGGAAGAGGGAACTTACTGTAAGGACAACTATTGCTAAATTTCCAGGTTTTCATTTGAGAGAAATTGGCTCAGAACCGGATCTGATTTCATCCCTGCCTCCTCCCTAAGTACTACACTGATCAAGGTGTGTTACCAAAGCCACTTTCATGGCCATCTCTCTAAATACCCTGGATTTTTTTCCCGGTGTTGAGTAAACTAATTCTAAGCTGCAAGGGGTTTTTGAGAGAAGAATTCTCCCACATTACTCTAGTCAGCACTACAGGATCTAACATACCTTATTCATTTTAAAAAGAGGCTTGTGGCAAAGACTAAAGATTTCAAAATCATTAGGTTCCCAATACATTTCTGTTCTCACCTGATGACATGAGCAGAACAGCCTGAAGAAGAGCAACCTCGGTGTCATCCAGGTTAAACGAAGAAAGAGACATACCCAGGTCAAAAATGGCATCAGACACAACGCCAAGACCCCCATTTTTCAGCTGGCCCCTTGTCACCGCCATCTCCCCATTCAGTGTTAAAGTCTCACTCTCGGGGTCATAGCGAACTGCTGCTCGGAGAGACATTATCTCCATACAGCAGCCTTTCAGAAGGATGATCTGGTCTTCACATGGCAGCTGCAGGAATTATAAACAGTAAAGATACGTTTTCCAAACTGTGTTGATGTTACAACTACAATAAATCCATGAGCATGAAGTTGTGGTTCACCCCCCAGGACACTACCTTACATAGTGCAGCTACTCTCCAAACACATTGCTGACTGGCTGCACCACACAGACCTTCAAGACTTATACTCCTGCTTTCAGACACTGCCAGCAGGTTAACATCCCCCTCACCATTAGGAACTTCAGTGATGACACAGCTATAGGCAAGTGGTCCTGGGCAAGATACTCAAGGCAAATCAAGGTATTTCAGATGCTGAGATGAAGTGACCGAACTTGCAGATGCACTGCTCTCTGTGGGACCACTCAGTTTGTGGGAGCATTATAAAATTAAATCCAATGAAACTTAAGAATGTAGCTTTCCATTTTGCATAAGATTTAACAAAGTGTGAATGGAGAAGCAGACCTGTCAGGTGCCAGGTTAGTGACAACATATACCATTGGTTTTGTCTCTCATCAGGGGTGGATCTCACTGAGATGGCTGAAGGGGTCACTGTTCTCAGCTGTTTTCCCTTCTCTCTTCTACTCCTGAACTCCCTCTGCTTAAAGCATAGCATAACAGGATGAAGTACAACTGGAGCTGGTACAGAGCTCTGCCATCCCAGTTAAACTCACAGCCAGCCAAGCTTATTTTTTACCTGGGCAGAGTTAAAACCAGACATTTGGAAGGGTCTGTAAGAGTGAACAGCTTTTTAATTAAAAGCAGTGAAATAAATTCTTGTCTCTAGGACAGAATTACTCAATCACTGAATAGGGCAGGTACTCTAATTCTCACTGCCCATTTAAACAACAGAGAACTTAAGCTATATTTAGCCTAGTAAGGCTGATCTCCCTTGCTCCCCATATTATTGCTGGACAGACAGAAAATCTGTGGTTTAACTTCAGCTTTTACACTAGTGCATAAGGCATGATATTCATGCCTTATGAATATGTATGCCTTATGTAGGGTGTGTGGCTAGACATGTCTTTTCCACAGTGTCAAAAAAGGTAAGCTGTCTGAACTGGTGGAGATAGGTTCTGTATTTATAAAGTACTACCAGGACACAGCCACATTCTGTAAATCATGTCTTTATGTTTTCATAGGTAATTTAATGATAGCAAAATCCACAAGACTATTTTGAGACTGCTTCTAAAAGTCTCAAACAGCAAGGGTCACATAGATGAAAAAGCAACTCATTTCTATTTGGCTTGAAAGGAGGCAAAAATCCATCAATTTCTGATTCACACAAAGTTATTATATTTACCTGTTTCGCAAATCAAAATGAAAAAATCCTCACCAATTACAGGTTTACATGGCAACCGTGTACTCGCAAAGCAGTACATTGATTTGGTGTAAAATGCTGCAGAGTGGATGCCAGACAGCTACCTAACTCAAGTGGAAGGCTGTTCCCTTTTAGAGAACAGTTTTAAGCACAAAGCTAGCCACAGCCAGTAAAAGGAGTTGAATCATGCAGCTATTTTTCCAGCAATGCCAACTTCAGGTGTGAAGTGTTTGGTACACAAGAAGAATGACTCATCCTGTTCAGGGCAAATCACCTTCTCTGCTGATTGCACTCAGCTCAGCAGCAGTGTATGGAAGGCTGCACAGGCACAGTGGCAGTCTCACTACACAATGACAGTGCCATTGGCTGCTGAGTCTGAAGTAGGGAAAGAAACAGCATATGAAATGAAATAACATTAAATAAAATTAAATAAAAGGGGGAAAAGGGGGAGGGAAAGGGTGAGAAGGGGAAAAGAAAGGAAGAGTGGGAAAGGGAAGGGAGAGGAGAGAGAAAGCATATGAGAAGGAAAAAGAAAAGAGACCTTAAGAAGGAGAAGGAAGAATGGTGGGAAAGAGGCAGATAACAGCATGGAAGGTATTTCATGATGCTTTAGCTGTTTTCTTAGTAACTTAAACCAGTGAGAATTTCTCTTCCTACCTGAACCTTCTTAAAACTTCCTTATGATCATGGTGCTCTGACTATGTCTGTCATTCACCTCCTTTCCTAATTCTGAAGAATGCATGGGACACCTGCTTCACAGATGCCAAGTCTCCAGTCTTATTTGCCAGCAGCAGCAGTCACCAAAGACAGTGGGCTGGATGTCAGTTCTGTTCCCAGTTATGCAGGTTTTAATGCTATTTACGGTCATCAATTGAGCATTGCTACCACCAGAACACATTCCAGGAGTGAGATCAACAGATGTGACTGATTATTTGCCACATGCTATGCTTTCCTTTTCTCTCTGCAGGGACAAAAAGCAAAAGGCAGGAGTCTGAGGTGCTCACCCCTGCAGGACATATTGGCAGCCAGCGCATGTGTAACTGCAACTCCATGGAACTGAGCTGACCACCCCAGGTTCCTGCCCTTTGCTTCTCCGCTTCAGAAAGGAGCAAACAGTTGTTATTTTCTTTATGCTACAGCAGGAGCTATCTGACAACTTGGATGAGAGCTGTCCTACTCCTTTGTGTTCACAAGTTGTCCCTCACTCTGCTATCACACCTTGCTATATATGGAAAAAATAACAGGTATATCAACTGCTACTTCCCACCAACACATGTCAAATCAGAGGAGACAAATTCCCTCGTACACTGAATGCTGCAGTGGCCTCCTGATCTATGGACACACTCCTTGCATTTTAAAATCTTCATGCTTGGCCATTACTTCGTGCTTTCTTGGCTGATGGAAACAATGCTGAGGTTAGCCAGGGAGAGCTATTTACACTATGCCAGCTATTGATATTTACCTCTTCTTGTGCTGTAGGTGCCAGAGGACATAAATAGCTTTCCTTGACTGACCTTCAAGGAAAGCTGCCAGCCACAGAAGAGTAAAATGCTATGGCTGCCTTAAACTTCCTTCCTGAATGATGTTTAGCTGTGAAGAAGAAACACTGTTCCTGAGTCAGGAAGCCAAATGTTCACTGACCATGGTGATTCATTTTGAATATAATTCACCACCTGCATTTCACCAGCAGAGTCAAGTGTTGCTCTGCGTTGCGGGCAAGCAAGCTTCCATGGCTGGACTGGGGATAATTCCATGTTAAAACATTATTAAGATTATTGAGACTAAAATATTATTCCAGTCTGCAGTTCTGATAATTTTTTTTAAGTTAGGAAAAAAATATCATCACCATTGTGCGTCGTCCTTCAATAAAACGACACCTCAGTGTAAATGAGATCAGCCTAGGGCCTCTGTATTCCTAATGTGCAATTAAGTCTACCTGAGTGTATTTACTGTGCATTTTACATGTCAATATCTACCTGTAATGACATTCCATTACTTTTACAGACTCTTTTATGCATAACTTCCTGTTTAGGAAAAGCATACCTAGAGAACACAACAAAGCAAGTGCCATTCCTTGATAGGGATGCTTTCTGAATTTGAAGGATTTGTTACTGTGTAGACCTAACTCCACTATACTGTACTGGCCAAGGAGTCATAAAGCACAGAGGGAACTATGTGCTGGGAGATCTCATTAAACAATTCAAAGATGCTTCTAGACAGTTGCTTTTTGTTCATCTGTTCTGTTCAAGGCCACCTCTAAAGACACATTTGAGTTCCTAATGAACCACAATGACTTCTACATGAACAAAATCAGGACTTCAGTAATCACAGGAAAAAGAAAACCCACAAAATTCCACATGATTCTAGTCCCATCTATGTCAAGTCTCTTTAATTTTACTCATCTTACACACAGTGATTTTTTTAGTTCTGTACCAGGAGTATTTCGGATAGTTTTTTAACAACAGGTACATACATGAGGAGTGCAAGGAAGTCTTCTTACCTCACAAAACATAGGCAACTTTTTGGCAAAATCCACCACTCTTGTAATTGCTGGTGTGATAATTTTTGTAAACTGGCTGAAGGCTTCTAAATCCACTTTCCCACCTTCTGGGGCATTAACTATTGGTGCCTGACCAATATCTTCTGGCTAAGGATATAAACAGATATATTTAAAGGAACAATCTCTCTTACAGCAACTATTTTATATGCTAGAAAGTCCTGCTTGGCGATGGAAGATATGCTGAAATGCAAAATACCACAATTTGCTTTGTAAGTAATGCGCCTTATGCCACCTTTTGTTTGTAAGGCATTTGTGAAAGAGGTGACTGCACAGAGAGATGGGCATGTAGAATGCTGCTACCCATCCTGTGTGGGCAGCTGCAACGGTGTGCACATGCAGTTTCTTCCTTGAGCCTGTATCTCTGAGTATTCTGTGGGTATAGCTTATATGCAATTTTTTTTGCTTAAAAACGTAGGCTTGTTCTTGGTTCTTACAGGTGCTGAGAACTCTCAAGTTCCTCTAGAAGAAAAGGGAGCTAAGGTGGCTTATTATTCCTGAGAAGATGCTGACAGCTCTGCAGAACTGGGCTCTTTCACATACTCGAAGTTATGAAATCCTTACCAGAGCAGACTGCCTGCATCACTGAGCTCCAGGCAACTGCTAAGGCCTGTTTCCAAAACTAGGCTAAACCAACTGATGACTAAGAATTGTCTAACACAAAGTCAGTCTGGATAAAGTGACTGGAATTTGAGCTTGTCTGGGTAAAATTTTGCTTGAAAATCACTTTCTGCATGACTTCAGCCCAAGGTTTCTCCAAAGGGTGAAAAAAGAATTAATTCCATAGGGATATACAATGAAATAGTTTCAAGCAGAATGTGATGAGTGTTTCTTTATTCCAACTCACTTGAACTTGTTCACCAGATTTTTTATGACAGCGCATCAATGTTCCTGTGTATTTTAAAAACATGCATATCAAAGCTGTTTTGTTCCCAAAGTGTGGCTTTGTGGTTGTAAAAGACCTGCCAGCCACCATGCAGAGGTTTGATTCTGTTCACATCAGAGAGCCAAAAACTGGATAAAACCCAGAGAAAGTGGCCTTTAAGACTTCTTGACATTTATATAAGGGCACTTGAACAGGGGAGGTGCTGAAAGTGCTGTCTATAATAAAAACTTGTGCTCGGCTGTTTTTTTAAAGCAACACATCAAAAAAGATCATTCCACAGCTCTGTCACCAATGCGAATCCAAATCTAACTCCTTGCAAGAAAAAAATAGGCAATGTGTTAACAAAGCAAGCCCCAAGTGTAAAAAAACAATGAAGAGAACTGAGCTCAATTATCTGATGGGTCCCAATAAGAAACTAAAATAATCCCAGCTGTAGGTCCTTCTCTCCCTGAATCTTGGGAAACTAAACTAGATTGTCTGTGTGCTCATGATAAATAACCTTCATCACTTCCAAGCAAGAAGACCAAATGCTTAAAAACATGCATAATATTGTTAGGGAATATAAGATAGAACTCAGCATTTTCTTGGGAAAGGCAAAAGAAGTCAGGATTGCTAGCTAAAGCTAATACACTCCAGAAGGGCATGCAACTGGAGGGCCCTTGCCACCTAAGTCACCTCAGTAAGAAAAGAGATCAAGACCTCAAAGGAGCTCCTGCTGTTGAAGTACCAGCCTCAGCTGCCTAAGGACCGACCCACAGCTCCTGGGACATGCAAGTCAGCTCCTATTGTTCTTCAGGAGTTTGTGGCTTGGGCTTTCAAAGTCCTTCACCTGGGGTCAGTACACCATCATGGACTTTTCCTTCTGAGCTCACTGCAATGTGTCAGCAAGCTTCCTATGCTTGCCTTGAAACCACTGGGCGCCAGCATGTGAGCACTGCAAAGAACCAGGAGGCTCTGCACTGAGGGCTGCACCAAGACCAGTTTGGTCTGACCTAGGAACCAGCTGTGGAAGTCACAGATGGTTTCTGAGCAGCCCATTACAACTTCCCCTCCTATCTCTGCTGCATCCCTCCCTTCTTTTAATAGCTCTGTCATCACCTCACCTCATGCTCTGCCTCTGGGTGCCCTTTGCTGGAGGCTTCCCCTTCACTGTGATTGTTTTCAGAGCCTGAAGTCCCTCAGTGAGAACATTTTATGCAGTCTAGTGTATTCATTCCCAGCCCCAGTGCCAAGCTGCCCAGGCTTTATCCTGAACCAGGCAGTACCCAAAGAACAGCCCTCCTGTCTAAGTAACCAAACACAGTATTGCAGCTGCTTCTTGGTCTGTTAAAACCAGCGATACAAACAGTCCTGTGCAGCACCACTGCAAAGTGCTGTTGCTTCTCGTCATTGTTTGCTGGCTGTGGTTTCCCCACTGCACGCTACTATGAACATGGAATTCATATAGAAAATGAGACAGTCCACTGGAATTAACAAATCATTATAAAAGGGATCAGCTGGTTTGAATATGTAACTTCTCTAATCAATTGAATCGTGGGTCAAGATTCCAATAGTGAATGAGGCAGCTGGAGCCTAGGCTTGCAGAAAATGAGTGTCCTCTATTTGATTTGCTATACACAGACTGTTAAAGATCCTTGCATATTCCTGAAATGTGGTATATAATCCCTCTTCTGTGCTGTATCAGCATCTTGCATTCTGCACTTATTTCCTTTAGAAATCGATTTAGAAAGATCAAATAAATCCTTTTTTAAGGCTGAGCATCACAAATCACCATTTATTTTCTGATCCTTAGTTCAGGCTGAATGAAAATTCAAGTCATCTTGTAGTCTGTAATCCCAATGCTATAGTGCATGTATCATCCTGCTTTCATTGAAATTAATTTTTCTTTGCCAGATTTATTTTAATCAACGTGTTCACTTTGAAGCAAGAAATGAAAACCCGTAAGTTACATCAGCTTTCTCCTAAAACTACACTGTTTTAAGACTTAGAATATGTTGCATTGTAGCTCCTAATAAAGACAATTATCCCTAAATACATATATAATATGCTACTGTTGTCAATCAGGAGAGAAACAATTCTTCTACTTTTTTTTATAATAGCACATTAACATTATCCAGCTGAGTAAGTCTTAGCATCATGCTGTTTCTCTTTTGAAATATGTGGTCTGATCAAACCCTGCACTTCAAGGCAAGAATAAGCAAGTGGTAACTATAAAAAAAATCATCCCTTTTTCATAAACATCAATACACTGACAGTTATACCCTCTTTGGGGTTCCAAAGTTGGGAAGGAGTTAAAAGTTCAGGAGAAAGAAAGGAACCCGGCTCCAGGAGCACTGTAAAAGTCTACAGTCCTTACCAGAAATTTCCTTTTCTGCTTCCAATGGCTTCCTTGTGCATTGGTGGCCACATGTGCTTCAGTAACAATTTTGATGAGCTCCCATTCCTCATTTGTTGGCTCTGGTTTGTGCCCAATGGTTTTCTGCAGCTCTTCCCGACGTCTCTTCTCTCGATTTTCTTCTATCAGCTTCCTCTTTGCCAACCTCTTGCTGTCATCCAACACCACTAGCGAGGGAAAAAGCAAAAAGAAATGGAAGGAAGCTCTTAAGGCTGTCTGAACCTTGGTCCTTTCTACGGCTGAGGCAGTAAATGGCTATAAACACCTTAACTGATCAGTAAAGAAGTACTTTAGTACGACCTGCAGTTGACAGAGTTTGAAGGGAGACACAAGAGAACTTGATTTTCTCAGATGCCTGGATTGCAAAGAATGACTTATCCTTCTGGTAACATTTTGTTAACTGCCATTACCTTCATTACCTTGCTCATTCTGCATATAAAACTAATACGTAAATGCCTTCTAAGGACTCAAAGTGCTCCCATAACAGACTTGCAGTAATCCATGATGGGAAAGATACACTTCTGTTTTCTTTGAAGTAGCATTAGCATGCTAACTGCTCTGAATTGTGTAGAATGTTCTTGTAAGCCAGCAGAAGGCAACGTGGATTTAAGAAATTGGGAACACTTATTCACAGGAGGCTCAACTACCTGCTGCATGATGCAATAAGAAATAATTTGCCTTTGGCCTTTTCCTCAAACCCTACAAATGGTAACATTCTGTAGCATTCCCCTTGCTCCCCACTACTACCAGTGATACCAGACAGACAGGTCCCAGGGCTGCACATCTGTGACCACCACTGAAGGTTTTATCCCATTTTCCACGCAAACGTTGAGTAGTCCATTCAAACTGACTGGCCCACTTTAGCAGAGGAGGACCATTCTGTTTCACAACTGGTGGTGGGCAGGTAGGCAGGAGAAACAAAAACCCTGCTTACATGTTCCCATTCGCATGTTTGAACTCAAAGGTGAGAGAAGCCCTTCCTGAGCTGGAGAATAGCTGGCCTGTCTGCTGTGCTCAGTGATAGCTCCTTTGGCTGTTATAAGGGGGTGCAGCCCACAAAAGCTGCAGCAGCTTCATGCTAATAACACTTGCAGGTCAGCACCAGCCTCAGAGAAGCTTCTCAATCCATACGTCCACTACCTGTCTGATGCTCACCACTGCCTGCTGCATCAGACTGGGCTGAATGTGAAATGGTGACCCAGGGTTACCTACCCCCTTCTCCCAAAAGTCTACGTGGCTAAAATGAAATTGTGTTATTTCTTCTATTTCCCTCTAGACAGAAGGCACTGTTATATATTACATTAGCAATGAGAAATACTAAGTTAGAATGCTTTTCTGTTGTTTATTAGACCTGATTTCCTGTCAGTCCTTCTGCAGAGGATTACGCCAGCAACAACCATTAACATCAATGCACAGGGGGACTCATGACTTCCTCCCACTTACACTAACTGAAGTTATTGGTACAAATCCCTGCGCAGTGGCAGAAAAAGAAGACCCCCTAAGGGTTAATCTTACAGCCATATTTGCTATTACTTCCGAATGAGAGTCAAGTTCTTTTCAGCAGATAACTTCTTCAGGGCTAAAAATAAAACAAACAACTGCAGGATGACTCATGCAACGACATTCAATTTCACATCCTCCAGAATTTTCTAAACAAGATGTTTTTCTCTTAAGCAAAGTGTCCATTCAGATGTACTTCTCCCTCCTCTCCTGTGGAGAGTGAACATCCCTACTGCTACTTAGCCTGGTATGGCCAGGAGAAGGTGCAGTCTGGAGAAGGGTAAACAAAAAATTACAGCCTTATAAGAGTGGTTTGATGCACTGGACATAAATTCCTGCTACGAGTTATTAAAAAAGTGCTAGCAGTTCTGCTCTACTTTAACAAGCTTTGAAATCCAACATACTTTAAGCAAACACACACATTAAAAAAGGAAAAAAGAAAGAAAAACAGACAAATGTACTTACAATCTGTTGCCATGCCAACAAAGATACATTTTTTGAAGCGACATTCCTGGCACTGATTTCTTGTTACTTTGTCTATCACACATTTTCCTTCATATTTACAGGAGTAGGTTGGATGAAGGTTTTTCTGAATGGTTCTTCTAAAAAAACCCTAAGTACAATAAATAAATATATTGGAAAGCATTAGCATTGCACATTTTTTTTCAAATTGGAAGCCACTTTGGTTTGGTAGAAATGGACCTAACAATGCAAGATAACACACTTCATTCCATGAAACTCTCATAGAGGAAAACTAATTTTATAGTGTACGGCAATTTTTATTGGAGTTTCACAAAACATTTCCTCCCTAAAAACTAAAATCACGTAGACATTTTGGGTAAGTAAAGGCACAAGTAACACTGATGAATACTGTCTACATGCCTTCCTGAAGTCATGTTTCTGTGTGTTGAATTTTTTTGTATTTGAACTAGAGAGGTTTTTTTGATCCCCTTTCTAAATCACATAATAATTTAGAGGGATATTAAGAGACATATACATACTTTTAATTAAAGAGCAGCTTCTGCAAATAGTAAGAACAGTGATGTGTTTGTGCCACTACAGGATTAAGAACAAGCAGTTCTTTCATTCCATCAAAGACAAAAAACCCAACTAACAAGCCCACTAGCCAAACAACCAAATCTGAGTAAGAATTTTGCAAACACCCCATAGACCTTGGCCTTAGGTAAGGAAATCAGCCAAAACTTCTGTCTGAACATTACGGACCTAATCCTGGTACTAATTCCAACATTACTTTTCTCATTGACTTCTGCAAGAGTTCGATAAACTTCCAAAACCAGCAAGATATGGACAAGACAAGCTGTAAAGCAGGAAATGAAGACTTTAATTTCATGTTTCACCATTGTTTGAGACTGACTACACCCAGCAGTGCAGCTTGCAACTGCCTTGACATAAAGTACATATTTGGACCCTCGTTCTGTTTGACTGAGGCCACTGAGAATGGCTTTGGTTTCAGTGAAAATGGCAAAATTCAAGTGAGATTTTACCTAATAAATAGCCTCTTCAGCAGGGATTTTACCTAATGAATGGTCTCGTCATTTGACAAAGCAGAAGTTCTGTTTTCGATCATGTTAACATGATAATAACACCTGGTAAAATCTTACAGCAGTGTGTAATTTCTGTTAACAGAGAAGGCTGTATTAAGATGTATAGAGAAGTCTGTACTTCAGCTTGAGCTTCTAATTCCAGTGAACACAATAAAGAGCCTTGTCCTCATTAGAGTTTTAGCTTACAGGATCCAACTTGAGCTAAGAGTGCAACTTTTTCTTCCTTAAAAATGAGAGGACATGAAAACTCCATTAAAATGAGTTGCATAAAGCATGCATGTGAGCCTTTGCAAGAACGGGACCCATTGGGTTGAGCCAAAATCCAGGAAATCACAATCAAGATGCCCTTATGTCAGGTTTGGATCAGGTCTCAAACTTCCCTCTACCCAACAACTGGATTTGGATCCACTCTCAACCCTGTGATGAATTCCTAGAAACAGGACCTGTCCCCCTCCACCCTGAAGTTCAAAGATGCCTTTGAACAACCAGGAACATAGGCTAACCTGTAGTTACAGCAAGAGATGGAAAAATCTCTGATGAACCTCAGGAAGTGTTTTCCAAACCTTGCATGGGACTTAACATAGCTCTAGTTTTACAGTGACAAGGCTCTTCATCATCTGTGTTGGGACCAGCACATTTCACCTTTCCATTTCTTTGCATTTCTTGGAAACTTTTTTGCAGAAAACCTCTTTAGTCATCTCTAGATATAATGTGATAAGGAAGCTGTCCAAGCACTTCATCATGGAAGTGTTATTTTCATTAATAAGACACATTTTATTGTAAAGCAACAACTCTTTTCCCTAAATTCCTTTACTATGCACCTATATAACAATAGATGCAATGGGTACAGTCCAGAGAAACATTTCAGTGGTGCCAGAACAAAACCCTTGGTTTATTTGTGTTTAAATTCCTTATAATTTATTCTTCAGAAATCATGTATGAGGATGCTTTGTTCATGAAAGCACTTGCCAAAGCAGATTTCTGGCTGTCAGCCTTGATTAATGTTGTTACAAAATTAAAATGATTTTGAGTGGAAGCAACTAGTAAATGTCAAATTCATTGAGAACTGATTACATATAACTTTGCTGAAAAATCATAGAATCATAGAATGGTTTGGGTTTGAAAGGACCTTAAGATCATTCAGTTCCAACTCCACTGCCATGGGCAGGGACACCTCACACTAGACCATGTCACCAAGGCTTTGTCCAACCTGAACACTGCCAGGGATGCAGCATTCACAACCTGCTTGTCCAGCCTGTTCCAGTGCCTCACCACCCTCACAGCAAAGAACTTCTTCCTTATATCCAACCTGAACTTCCCCTGTTTGAGTTTAAGCCCGTTACCCCTTGTACTGTCATTCCAGTCCCTGATGAAGAGTCCCTCTTCAGCTTCCTTGTAGGCCCCCTTCAGATACTGGAAGGCTGCTATGAGGTCTCCACGCAGCCTTCTCTTCTCCAGGCTGAACAG
>JANRGW010045012.1:0-20628 GCA_024733675.1 Psilopsiagon aymara | reverse complement strand
ATACCTTCACCACCAGGTTCTGCACCCGGGCAGCAATATCTTGCCACAGTGCAGCAGCCCAGATGGGTTTACCTCTGCATTGTCAGTTGCTCTGCGTTCATTGTTGCAACCACCCCCACGGGGCATTTGCCACCTTCCTTTAGTCAATATAAAATAATGTCCACTTTTCTCATTCAGCAATGTCCAAAGCCAGCTGGACGGCTTTCACCTCGGCAAACTGACTGGATTCACCTTCTCCTTCAGCAGTTTCTGCAACTTGCTGTTGAGGACTCCATATAGCTGCCTTCCATCTACGATGCTTTCCCACAATACAGCAGGACCCATCAGTAAACAAGGAATACTGCTTTTCAATTCCTGACAGTTCATTAGATGGTGGGGCCTTTTCAGCATGTATCACCTCCTGCTCTCGTGGCATTCCAAAATGTTTGCCCTCTGGCCAGTCCATGATGACTTCTAGAATTCCTGGATGACTGGGATTTCCTATTTGAGCTCGTCGTGTAATTAGTGCAGTCCGCTTACTCCATGTAGCATTGGTTGCATGATGTGTAGAGGAGACCTTGCCGTTGAACATCCAGCCCAGCACGGGCAACTGGGGTGCCAGGAGGAGCTGTGCTTCAGTGCCAATCACTTCTGAAGCAGCTTGAGCCCTTCATAGGCTGCCAGTATCTCTTTTTCAATTGGGGTATAACTGACCTCAGATCCTCCGTGTCCCTGACCCCAAAAGCCGAAGGGTCGACCTCAAGTTTCCCCTGGAGCTTTCTGCCAGAGGTTCCAGGTAGGATCATTCTCCCCAGCTGAAGTGTAGAGCACATTTTTTACATCTGGCCCAGTTTGGACTGGTCCAAGTGCTACTGCGTGAACTGTCGTTTAATTTGCTTAAAAAGCTTGTTGTTGCTCAGGGTCCCATTTAAAGTCATTCTTCTTTCGGGTCACATGACAGAGAGAGCTTACAATCAAACTGTAATTTGGGATGTGCATTCTCCAGAACCCCACAACACCCAAGAAAGCTTGTGTTTCTCTCTTATTAGTTGGTGGAAACATTGCTGTTATCTGTGGGGATCGGGCAATGTCCATCTTGCCATTTTATTCCAAAAAATCTAATCTCCTGTGCAGGTCCCTTAACCTTACTCCGTTTTATGGCAAAACCAGCTTTCAGCAGGATTTGAATTACTTTCTTCCTTTTCTCAAATACTTCTGCTGCTGTATCGCCCCACATGATAATGTCACCAGTGTATTGTAGGCATTTTGGGGCTTACCCCTCTTCCAGTGCAGTCTGGATCAGTCCATGGCAGATGGTAGGGCTGTGTTTCCACCCCTGGGGCAGTTGGTTCCAAATGTACTGGGTGCCCCTCCAAGTAAAGGCAAACTGTCGCCTGCACTCTGCTGCCAAAGAAGCTGAGAAAAGTGCATTGGCAATATCAATCGTGGCATACCACTTGGCTGCCTTTGACTTCAGTGCATACTGAAGTTCTAGCATGTCAGGTATGGCAGCACTCAAGGGTGGTGTGATTTCATTCAGGCCACAATAGTCTACCATTAGTCTCCACTCTCTGTTAGACTTTCGAACTGGGCATATGGGGCTATTAAAGGGTGAGTGGGTCCTACTCATCTCCCCTTGATTCTCCAGTCTAAGGATCAGCTTATGGATGGGAATCAGGGAGTCTTGTTTGGTGTGATATTTTAAGATATGATGGAGATTACAGAGGAAACCTCCAAATCAATTTCAGGCAGACAAATTCCAAATTCACATTTGTTCAGTTTTCTCTTTTCCAGTACATTCTCATTAAGTTCTTAAACTGCTCTTGGTTCTAAAAAACTACTTAACAGTCAAGATATTAGAAAATTCATTTTTCCCACTTTTTTTTTTTTTTTTTTTTTTCACATTTTCTGTTTTGGTAGGGGTGGGACTGCTTTATATTCAAACTCCAATCACATTTCATATGTTGATGAGGAACCAGCATTTGCCAATATTTTCCTTGATCTGAGCAGTAAATGTATCAGTTTTTTGTGACTCAAAACAATGATGTTTTTTCTCATAGTCAAGATTTTCTTTGGTTGGGTCCTGTCTATATTAACTTCACTGACAAGAAAACATTTAACTTCATCTCATCTTTCGTGGAAACAAAAGAAAAAGAAGTAGAAGTAGGTCCAGGGCAGCAAAGCAGAATAACAGTAAGGTGGCTCTACACTGGCTCTTCTGCAGTAACCCCAAATACTGGTAATACTGTTTGGACACTATCAAATTCTGGGCATTGTGATACTGCTTCTCTGTTGGACAAACTTGCAAGTCAGAAAGGGGAATGAAGCAAGATCAGCTTCAAGAAACTGGCCTGTGTGTACATTATGTACTCTGTTCTGGCCAAGGGTTTTAACAGTCTATTCAGACAAATCTTTGGATGAATGGTACCATACAAATAAAATATTTTATTTGACTTCATTAAAAAAATTACAGGAAAACTCAAGAGTCACCTTTTGCTTTGTGGAATAGAATGGGTTAGTTTTTCTCTCTAGACCCTGCAGTGATGGTGTTCAGATCACTGTGATTTCATTTCTTCAGTGAAACTTTACTTGGGCAAGGCTCTTGTTTCTAATCCCCCTGAAAGAATTACACATGAGGTAGCAACACTGACACATTTTAATTTATTTGCATAATCTGTACCAACATTCTCTTCTGGTTCGTGAAAGGATATTTTGCAATATTGGACTTTGCTACAGTTTTATGAGTAAAAGATGAAGTATTTGGATCTTTGTCATATAAGCTGTTTTGTGAAAAGGAAACAGTAGAAATTAATTTATTGGCTGCTGTAAAATTCATAGCATTTTCTTTGACATTCCTTTCTTGATAGTGCATGTAATTAATAAGCATTGCAGGCCCCATTGAGGCAAATCTATCACCTGGAACACAAAATTATGAAAACTAATCCTCAGTCAATTCTTTTGGGTGTATGCATCAATGTGTCACAGAAACCATAAACCTGAAAAAATAACTACAATTCAGTACAAACAGCACATACATCATTTAGGATTCTACTTCAAGCTATTATTAAAATGTGAAGACCAAGTGTGGGGTCACATTTATCCGTTGCACCAGCTTATTACTTCAGCTATATGTAGAAAGGCTTTAAAAGGAAGGAAGGGCTTTAGAGACATGGATTTATTCATTGTGGCCAAGGCACATCTATGTATTGGCTTCCACTGATTAACAGACTGAGACCCCACAGTCACTATATACGTGCAAACAAAATAAATTAATGATGATGCAGCTGTTTTCTTCTTCTACATGTGGGCTATTTATCTTAATGTGAGTGAGCCTAGCTTTATTGCTATGCACTCGTTTTGCATTTTGAGCAGCACGTACTAAATATATTTATGCAGCCTTTGGCTTATTTTTAGGTAGAAAATAATTTAAAAATAAATGCATGAACCATCTTTCATTTGATTGTAAGAGGAATTGCTCAGCATACAATGCTCACAAATAGGAAACTCAACCAAAGAAATGCCTTTTTTCTGAAGATCTTTTAAGTCTTCCTGTTTCAAAACAAGCACATCTAGGTTCCAAAATTCACTCTGAGCTAATCCCTTGTAGCTTTGTAATGTACTTTTTCCACTTGCAAGTGACTGGTACCACCTTTATTTCAAACTAAGAGAAGCAAAGATGTCAAGGTCACGCTTTTCCAGTTTGCTGAAGCAATCTTATACTGTGACTATCTAGGCCAGCTGCCAGCAGAACCGGACTTTAAATATCTTATGAGAGCATCACTGTATATCTAGTTTAATTCTGTCCTGCAATTTAAAAGTCTAATGCAGGCAAGTGCATGAAAGAATTTCTCATTCAATCAGCCGCACCTTGTTCATATACAGAAAAGCATCACATTGCTTTAAAGAGATACAGGAAATAAGGCCAATGACAAAAGGTTTTTATGCTTTTCGAAAAGGGGAAAATGGAGCAGTAATGGATCATGAATGGCATGGCTGATACATGACAGAGCTGAAATGATAAGCAAGAGGGAAAGAGTCTTTTGAGATGGAGTCTCCCTGTCTAAGAATGGGACCGGACCTGTAAATGGTGAGAATTGCTTAGGTCTGAAGATGGTACAGAGAAAAGAACTGAAGAACAAACAAAACCATAAAATTTATTTAGTTTTTTTTAAAAAAATTTATTTTACATATTTATTTTTATTTCATTTTTACCAGAAATGTCAGTGCCTGCCAACAGATTGACCTTGGTATACCTACTGGCTAAAAAAGTAATTTCACGACATTGCACAGATCAGCTGTAGAGCTTTTCTAAACTACAGCAAAATAAGTGGACAGAGAACAAGAATACCTCATGTAGTCCATTACCATCTTCTTTCAGCTTGATTGCTCTCACAGCTTATATTAATCATGTTGCCTACAGTCTTTGTGAAATGAACAATTAGGTTATGAAAATAAACAGTCAAATGGTAGTTTATCTCAATTAGTTTTTAGTTTTGAAATACACACTACCACTTAGGGTCATGAATTAATTGCCTGTTGCTTTCCTCCCAGGTGTTCACCTTAGCTAAAGAATTTCATGGCACTAAAAAATACATCCAAGAGATTGCAAATGTTTGTGTCCACATATAACTTAGAAGTAAAAAACCAGCTGTATATACTATCTAAATCCAATTCTCATTGTAAAAGTAATGATGTTAAAGCTGATAGAAGATCCTCATCTTTGATTATTTCAGCAACATAACCCAAATTCTTTTCTACAGTATTGTAAGCATTCACAATGTTTTCCCTATAAGCAGTAAGTGTTAAAAGAGCAGTGCCTACTTTGTCACTGCACATCTAAAATAAAATCCTGAAAGAGCAAAAAAGCAGTGTGGAATAGTGCCGTTGTATGGTGAGTGTTTAATGGATTAAGAAAGGCTTTATATGTTCCTTAAAGAACACTGTAGTTTGCATCAACTACAAGGTTCTTTCCTAAGTGGAGCATAGGGCCATGTAAATGCAGGCAGAAAGCATAGTCAAATGAAGAAAAAAATATATAGAAATGGGCATGAGAGGTATTAATGGCAAGGGGTGGGGGAAAGAGGAAGTACTGGTGTGACTGTGCATTTAAGCTGAAAAAGAGTTGGAAAGTTGCACTTAGGGCTTTTTTTTTTTTTTTGAATTTGAGAAAGAGTGAGAATGAAGTGCCAGTGTGCAAGTACAACAAATAAGGATAAAGAATCAGGACTGAAGCAAATGCAGATCACTAAAACTATAAATGAAATGTCCCTCCAGAAAGTGTCATTCCAGAACAGATTTGACCCATCTTGGCAGCACTCTGTGGAGAAGATCCAGTTTATTTTCTGCTAAGAGCGCTATACTCTTTCTACTAGTCTGTGTGGGTATGTGACAGACAGATAATGTCAAGCACTACAGACAACTGGGAAAAGATTCAACTTAACATTAATCTACCCTCTTCGTGAACTAACTCTCATCTCTGCTTAAGCTTAACAGGGTTATCTAACACAATCAGCAGATGATAGAGTATAGCAACTACAGATTTCTAGAACCGTGTCCATACAGCAGCATAGAGGCACAATTGCTGAATTCTCAGTCAACACTGACTGTTCTGCAAAACTACATGAGCAACATTATAGAAATAAAAATGCCACAGGTAGGGATGTATTGTATACATTTTTAGGGTCAGCAATAACTGAGGTATCAAGCATCTCTGTTAAATTAACAAATATTCCTGGAGGGAAAGTAAAATTAATTCATAGGGTTTTTACTGGTATAAAAATGAGACCTTTCTGGGTGTCCCTAGAGAGCCTCACTAGTGATGGAATTCTGCTACTGATTGTCTCCCTTTGCAAATGCATGCTTTGAATAGAGTTCATTCCAAATTAACATTTAGGATCCTAGTGAAGGAAAAATTAAACCCATAAAGTTCCAGTCTAGTAAGACACCATAAAAAAAAAAAAAAAAAAAAAAAAAAAAGTCAGTAAAAGAAAAAGTTTAGTATGAACTCAGCACTAACAGTAGTCAGCAGAATACACATATTTATATCAGCGGTCAAAGTAAGCTTCAAGTTGAAGTTCAAGTCAAAGTAAAGCTTCTTAGTTGACATAAAGGATTGAAAGCTCAAAGGAGCTTACTTTCCAAGGAGCAAAGTATTATTTCTACATTTTAAGATCTACATGGACAGTTCCCTTTGGTTTCTAAAGATTTGCCATTGTTCAGCTTCATGTAATACTGCATCTTCACTACGAATTCTGTCTGCTACTGAACTTCCCTCTCACTGTCATCCCCCTATGCAAAACCT
The DNA here is from genome assembly GCA_024733675.1 of Psilopsiagon aymara. Lineage (NCBI taxonomy): Eukaryota > Metazoa > Chordata > Aves > Psittaciformes > Psittacidae > Psilopsiagon > Psilopsiagon aymara. The sequence goes on along the minus strand of JANRGW010045012.1, from coordinate 14,348 downwards.
CAGTCCTTATAAGATTGTATGGAAATAGTGCTTCCCAGTCACTTTGTTCATGCAAGCTAAGTATTTAACTGTGATGCAGAAAGAAATAAGAGAATGCTACAGTGCAAAGTCAAAGCTCTTAGGCATTAATTGATGCCAGGAACGGCATTCTTCCCAGCCACACTTGTCTGTAGCTTATGGTCAATACTGAATTCCATAAAAGTAAAAAGATCTCTATCTAGAATAATGTCATCAGTAAACATAGGAGTTTCTCATTTTCTGGAGGTTTCCCTCCAAACAGAGGTTGAATACAAGAACTATTTGTCTTCATTGACAAGATAGACCTTTGTTATGAAAATTCTGTAATGTGACTCCAAGCCACTGAGTACATCATTAGTCATATCTTTCACAACCAACACTTGTCTTGCCAAAATAGTCCCCAGTTGCCATGCTTTTGAGAAATCTGATGAGGAAATCCTCATCAGTAAAGGATGGAAACCTCTTGTCTGTTCACCAATGAAAATCTCACCAAGACAGTAACTGGAAAATCATCCATTTCAGGTTTTTTTATTAATTGAACTACAAATTTGTTGCAACTTCACTACCTTACAAATGTAATTTCTTCACAGCTCCAGTGGCAGTAAAGAAAGGGTTGCAATATGTGTAGTTTTCAGTGCAGTGGTTGGACATTAGTTAACTGTATGCAACTTGACTAGTCAGCTAGAACCTTAATTTTCAAGCTTAAGATGTACATATCAGCAAGCTAATCCCAGCTACCTACCTTTTTCCATGAATGGCAAATTAACTCTTTCATTCTCTACCGCTTTTGCAGACTATTTTTCTCTTCAAGCTAAAACAAACCCCAAAGAAATCCAGCCAAAACATTCCACAGCGCTGTTAAACTGCAAATGTTTTGTTTATCAGGCATTCACAGTCACACTGAAGTCTCACAGATGTTCTGATCCTACCAAATCTAGGAAATACAGCATACTCCTTTTTAACTGAAACCAGACTACTAAAAGATGTTGCACTTAGAGCTTGAAAAAGCCTATCTGGAAACATAGGTGGCATCAGTGTTGCATAGTATCTCTGAAACTATTCCATTTATTTATCTACAGACAAGGAATTTGATTTCAGCAATATAACTTTCACACTGTGTGAGAAAGGAAGCTTTAGAATTAGAACTGGTTTAGAGGAATGTAATTATAGAAAACTCACATATGGAGGCCTATAAGGGATGAGATCTGTACATTGGGATCAGAGTTATTCTCCCATAGGTTTGTTCTCTGGAAATATTGCTATGATAGAGAGCAGCTGCATGTCAAATCATAGTCTCAATCCAACCTTGAAGCATCGCAATCTGAACATTTATACTTTTAACATAGACAGCTCAGAACAGTGGAAACAAAAAACAAGTGAGATTTGGTGAGAATTTTACTTAGAAATTAATTCACAGTATATAGAAAGGTAGAGTAAATTATAATTCCCTGAAGGACAATGAACTTCCTTAACATGAGAAGGGTTAACAGAATCTGCCCCTAGAAAATATTTTTGTCTGAGGAGAGTACATAGCAGCTTTAGCTGCTGTTTAGTACAACTAAAATGCTAATGCAGAGTTCTAATAGTCTTTAACATCTTTAACATTATTTAAATTATTATGGTCATGGACACAGAAAATCCTAGAAGTTCATGTGAATTTCATGGTTCTCTTGAAAACATTTTAAAAGGCACTCTCTTTAGTGGGACAGAGCAACACACTATAAAAACATCCTTTTAAATTATCTTTAAACCCCATTTCACATCTCTAAACACATGCAATCACATGTGTTAATATTAATGAAATGATGCATTATTTCTTTGCCCAAAGCCCTGCAATGTCTTTCAGCCACAAAAAAAAACAACTTCAAATTAAGGTTGTAAAAAAAACAAGATCAATGAAATCTGTATTTTGACAAAATGGTTCTGTGAAAGTGCAATTTTAAAAACACTGCTACTTTTGGTGGCAGGAATTATATATGTGATTAATTATTTTCTTCTCAAATTACATAATTACACAGCTTTTAAGTTTTGTGGAGATATGTACAGACTAACAGAAGAAGAGGAAAAATTACAGTACTCAGTACTTCCCCCCCCCCCCCCCCAATTCCATGTGTTTTGGTGGCTGTATATGAACTGAATATTGTATCATAAATAAAAGCACAGCAGAAAGTGAGGATTGTCAGTTCATGCATTTTTGCCACTCTAGGTTCTACTTTTTTCTCATAGTAAGACTTCTTGTTAGCCAGCAAAGGAGGTGGGCAGAGTTCATGTGTGTGATGGAAACATTACTACCTTCAAAATCCCAAGCTGTGTTATATGCAAGGCAAAGTAAGTTACATTTGAATGGAATAGATAAAAGACATCTCAAAAGAAAACTGAGTGTTTTCTATTGTGGGAAATCTCTTTTCCTACCTACATGAGAATCATGTTTAATAATTATGGGCACCACTCATCTCTATCAAGGGTGGCAGGGATGCTGAAAGTTTAGAATGCTTGTGTTATGGGAAATGCCCTTTCCTTATGTCTTTCACCTAGAATCACAGCATGTATAAATCTTAGTACGGAGCATCATACATCCATCAGGTACCTATTTCTGGTGCTATCATGCCTGAATATACACAGATAAATCAAAGGAAAATTTTTGATTTTCTCACACATTGGGGAGTGCCAACAGCATTAGACCAAGTCAGGATTGTCATATTAAAGCAAATGACATGGTCACAGCCCACAGATTCAATTTGAGTGTTTGGCCTTCATGTCTTCACGAAAAGTGAGTCATTTAGAATATGTGTTTGTCTAAAATATAATGATCTCAGTTTTAACTGAATCTCAGTTATATTCCAGTGGTATATCCTTATGTACAGCTATGATTTATCATCAGTAATCAAAATGAGACAATTTTTTTGTACGCTATTGAACAAGTTGTCAGCTATTGCAATGACAGCGAGGCAAGAAAGGCAGAAAAGTAACAAAACAAATAAAAGAAGTCAAGCAGACTCATCCAGTACAGCTCATCAGGTCTTTCAAAATCTCCTGCTGCCACAGTTCCTCTAGGAAATCTAAAGGTGAAAGTACTAATGCTATTAAAAAAAACAGTACTTACCTACATGATGACAGGTACTGTTGAGTTCAAGTCATGGAGCAATAGCATGAAATGGATGCTCAGAAAAAGCTGCCAAAACAGAGTAACTGCCTTATCTGAATAGGATGGTGATAGAAATTTCTCAAGTCATCTGTGAACTAATCAACGTATTTGCATATTTCTCTACTCTGTGAAACTGTAAAAAAGAAAAAAAGAAAAAAAAAGGCAAAAACAAAAAAACAGCTGAAGCAATTTAGGGTGATGAACTAGAACTGCCTCACCAGGACAGCATTCTGGTCACTAAGTTAGCAGCCAGCTCTGCTCTCTCCAAATTACCCAAACTGGAGAGATAGTCAGACCAAAACTTGATTTAAATGCCCTGATCTCTGAAATACTTTTTAACCTTTCCTTTCAAATCCAATGCTTCCATAAGGTTGTATCTGGATGAATAAAATAAACAGGATCTTAAGAGAAAAAGAAACATTCTAGCTCTTGAAGCAGTATTCAGCACATGGGCGTTGCTCGCTGGATACTTTCACAATTACCGCTACAGTATACCAGCTAGCCCGACAGTTTCTCCCAGAAACAGTTATAATAATTAACACCTAAAAAATCAGTCTGCAGTGTTGATTAATGCATGTTTATTGAAAACATGTACTGCCATTTCAAGAAACTGCTAATTACAGGCATAACATTACATTTGTTCAAAGGAGGGAGTACAATGTACTGCTCTAGTTAAAGAAGACTGTTATTTACATGTCATCAAGCTTGTATTGTTGTTATACTACTTTAGACAAAACCCACAAAACTGCTAGCTATTTTGTGACAACTTTTCACCTTCCCTTTCCCATATACAAAAATAAAAATAAAAGCTGCTTCCATTATCAGTTCATAGTAGTACAATTTTTCAGCGAAATGCCAGTTCAGAGCAAAAAGATAATTTGCAATAGAACAAGAACATTGCCATGAAAGCTTACAGTCATAAAAGTAGAGGTGGCCTCACGTGCATAACACCGAAGAGTTTAACTTAGGGGTTTTGTAGGAGTTTTTTAAGTGGAAAAAGTTCAATTTCATGAGATGGAACTGTGGCCAGATACACATTGCTCATCTCTGAGTGGGTATTTTTTGATCAAACATGCATCTTTAGTTAACAGGGCAATTTATTTTTCATATGAAAGAAAATTGAAGAGGAAGACAGAATTTTTTTTTTTTGTTCTCTTAAACCTGTAACTCCCCAAGCTTCTCCCTGCTGTTGCCCCATTCCCAACGCATCAGTTCTCTGCTCTTCCTGCATCCAGATGGGCTGTCTCATCCAACACACACAGCCTGCCAGCCAGCAGTACAAAGAGGCTAGATTATTATCACTGCCACTCAGCTGCCACTTTGTTCCAGTGCCTGGCCCACAAGTAGCCCTGGCTGGCAAGACCAGAGCTTACAGGGACTTTCAAACAAGGCCCAACAGCCATGCATGAAAGGACACATCCTCAGAGAATTCAGCAAATTCTGACCAGCCTCTGCTGACTATAAGGAAGATGATTTTTCTCAGCCTTGTCATCAGGCCAAATACAGGTATGGCCATAATAGTAGATTAGCCCCCTGCCAAATTTTTGGTCTCTGTTTCAAAACACTAGGGATTCTCAATTAAATGATTGCAAGAAATTATACATCACAACAACATATTTCAGCCTATCTTATTTAAACAATACGGTTGAACCATTTTTATTTACCTCAAAATGGAAATTTAAGCTGAGGAATATGCCTAAGAGAAGTTGTCAGCCTGTATGCTGGAAGTCTACCACAGAATCAAACCCATTATCTCTTAAGGGTAATTACATGGGAGCTGCAAACACCAAGATATTTTACCAGATCTGCTTTAAATATTTTGCAGAGTAGGAATGTCAGTCACTAACACCACCTATATATATTATAAGTGACAGAAAGAATTCATATTTTGTCAAAGCTGATCCTTCAATTTTAGGGAACATTAGCAGATTCAACAAGTGAGACACCCAAGTACAGTATCCTAGGTCAGACTAGTTAAGTGAATAAACTCTCAGCAACAAATAGTATCAAGAGGCTGCTTTAAATTTAATTAAGTTTCCTTGCAGTTTTTGAAAGTTTCATCACAAAACTAGATCTGTATTAATGATCAATATTAATGATTCCATTTTCTATTAAAAAAGGAGTATTTTTCTTTGTGAAGAAGTATAGCGTTTTGTCTTCAATTAGATTTTCCCTAGAAGAAATTATAATTAATACTGAATATTTGTAATAAGTAGAAACAGAGCATAGCTTTGTATATTTACCGTCTGTGGGTGGGTAAGAGACCAATTAAAAAAAGAAATAAAGAGATGTAAACCTTTCTTTTACTGTTCATTCTCTGAAATCCTGGGCTGTAAAATATCTAATTTATAGTATTTAACTACTTTCACCTCCTAAATTTTAAGCTTCTGAATCATTAACCTCTTCCCTTCTCTGTAGCCTTCCCCCTCCACTTCTCCCCTCCTAACACATCTGCACAGTTGTGTTAAATAAGAGTCAGGAGTCAGTTCCGCAAGGAGTCAGGCTCTTCATTTCATCTCCAGAAGCTTTAGATGCAGGCATTTCTGCTGGCAGGTTATTCCAACCCCACCACATCATTGCACACACTGGAATCCAGCATAGGTCCAGGTTACTGTAAGTGACAGGATATATGATTCAATGGGACACTCATTGGAGCTAATAAGTCTATTTTGGTTCTGCATATGTTACTTTAAATAGCTAAATCCACAAACTCTTAAAGCCTAACATTGCTTTACCATCTAAATGATTCTCACTAGTTCTGTCAGTATTCCACTGACAGAACTGTCAGAATTCCACTGACTGGGTTTTTAAAACTCCGCTTGCTATCAGGCATCTGTCTCTCACCCTTTTTCTATCCTCATTTTAGTCCATCTCTTAGTAACAGAAAATATTTCCCCCATACCTTTGGAGTTCTTGCTTAGACATTGTTTTTAAGGAAAAATTCATGTCAATATACGATGGCAATTTTGCTGCAGCTTTTCCCAGAATGTGTGCTCATTATACTGTTTAGATGATGTTATGAAGAAATTAAAGCAACATGATCTCCAAACAAACTGATCTTAATGTTCAGAATTTACAACACAAGTGAGCACCCATGAGTCTGTAAAAGCAAGTCAATGTAATCGAAGTGGACCAGATGCTAGAGTACTTGATCAGTTGTCTCTTTTCACCATGCCCTGGGTTTATCCCCACACAAGTGCTAAGAACATTACTTTGAAGTCTAGAGCTGGGCTCTTAACCTCCCAAACAGAAGAGACTGAGTAAGCAGGAAAGTAAAAGATAGATCATTCTCTCTACAGCGTTTGTAGCTTTTGACTGACATTGCTGTTTATGACACAAAGTTATCTAATCTAGAGAAGTACAGTTTAGTTCACAAAGGTGAAACAGCCTCTGGATGGCAATCACATGCTACCTTCTACAGGAACAGGTGACTTACTTAAAAGGCAAGTTTCCTGAAGGAAAGTTCTTTCAAGACCAAGACTTGGATGCAAGTCTTTTGAGATGTAAGTCAATGAAGTATTAAACCAAGTTACCAAAATGTGTAAAAACCCAAATATTAAGCAGGCTTTGGGTGTTCTGAATAGAGCTGGACAAGTACAAATACCTTGACCTCTTTTGAATTTGTCTCAAAAGCTGTTATCTCCAAAAAAGAATTTGTATAAATTTGGTTATAAATAGGTTGAGGTTTTTTAAGTTTTTTATAAGCTGCTCCAAAAAACCAAACATGTTTTTCATGCTTTACCAGGTCACATGGAATAACAGAACCCACCTTATGTATTCTGAACATTTACTAGCATAATCTGCACATTTCGCTAACCTAGCTATCTCAATTTAATTACACACAATATCTGGATTTCTGCTTACTGCACTAGCAAAGATAAATCTAACTACTTCTGCTCACAGGATTTTTCACTGAGGAAAACTATACTGAGCTCACAAGGCCCATTTAGTGGCATTCACACATTTGCATTAAGACTGATCAAACCCACTGGTTATTGGATATCTTACCATGCACATAAAGATGGTTATTAGCTGGCAATGTCCCTTGAAGTGCTTTGTCCACAAATTTCTACAGATACCTTGTATTTAGGTCAGCATAAATAAATCAAATCATGAGAGATTTTGATTTTCCAAGCCGTTTATGAAGGTACTATTGCCAAATCCCACCCACTGGTGAATAATGACCAAGAGACAGGTCAGCTGGCAGCTGCATGATGCCTTTAAGGAGCTGGCATCTCATTTTTATGAACTGCACACAAAACTTAAAGCAAATTGCATTGCAATCTTAACTGCTGGGTGTGTTAATGAGGTTATTCCAGATGCAAGAGTTGCACCCAGCAGGTGTTCAGTGCTATAGCATCACCATCCCAACAGTCACTTTCATTTCTGAAATGCATGTTTGTCTTTGTCTTGCAAATAGTCCTATTCAAACATAAATGGTTGGCAAACATTTAGCAACTAAACAGCAACCCCTGCACTAACCTGTTAGAGGAGAGGAGAATAAGTTTTGACTTGTACTTATCAAACTAAGCCAAAATTAATTAGATTCATAATAGAAATTACTCTAATGAGTTCAAACGCATGCAAACTGATTGTCCCTCTGTGGCTGGCAGAAGCACATCTGGACTTTTCCTTTTCTCCTAGGGCACACCATAATATCCTGGGCATGTGTAGCAACACATTATCTCTTCTCAATTTGCTAGATTTCACAATTTTCTCTTTCCTGCTGCTATTGGTTGTGGTGAGTGGAACTTAACTGGCAAGAGTGGGAAACAAAGAGAAATTTTTATTCTCTAATAGAGTCATAATATTGCTAGCAAAAGTGAGCAGGTTTTAGTGCATGCTTTCTTTAAAATCCAGAGGTTTTATTCTTGACACAGCCACAAAAGAACCACTATCAGACATCTTTAGCTACCAACTGTTTCACTGTGTGCCACAAGTAACTGAGTACAGTTACTGAGGTGGATGTACTTTGTACTTTTCACAAAAACAGATGAATAATAATTTTTATGGCAAAGCTTTCAGAGCTGTGTTGACAAAAAGGAGTGCTTTAATTGGCCACTGCAATGCTAATGCACTGAAACTCCTGTCTACTGAGAGAAAAAAAAAAAAAAAGAGTATAGTAGCAATGCAGGACAGAGATCAAATAATAAATATTCAAGTTCATAGGTCAAAGATTAATTGCATTCCAGTAGTTGTATTAATTTGATCAAGGAAATTAGCCTAGCAAATCCTTATTTTTACAAGCAGAGTAAGGATACTGTTTAGAGGTTTAATTCTTATGAAAAGGTGCCTTCAATGAGTATTTCAGTTGGACTACATACCTTCAATTTTTTATGCTTATAAGCAAAAAAGCAAAAGTGCGATATTAAGAAATATCTGATCACTTTATGATTTTAGATCAGAACATGAATGAAAACTAGGTCAGAGAGAAATGGGAACCCAAATTTCTCCAATGTGAATGGGAATTCACACTAGAATTCCAGGGTGTCCCTCCAAATTAGCAGTCCATCCTAATGACCAAGCTGAGTGAGTGAACTTTGAAATGGATCTTAGGCAACTTGCATACAAATCTGGTGCAGGTTCTGGTCCTTAGAGTAACTATAATGCAGCCTTTTGTGGATAAGCTTCAGGCCCATTTTAGCCTGAAGCTGTTTTGTATTATCCTTACTGTAACTGGATGGAACTGAATTACTGAAAGTATGGTATCACTGAATATGCAAGGTTACAAGCCAGACTACTCAGAACCGAAAGATGGTCAAGATACTTCCTCAGCTTTCCAGGGACAAGGTTCATATCAGCTCTTTTGCAGACTTAGGAAGTCACTCAGCTGTCCCATGCCTTAGGACACTGCCTGTAGAATGCAAAACCCTGAGTAATAAGATGACAAATACAGTTGAAGATAAGGTGTTCAGGTTATCGAAGCATTTGAACAGACCTCTACAAAACTTATGTACTGTACTGTAAAGCCAGGTTCAGAAGAAGAATGAATAAAGGACTCCAGTCTGACCCATGGCAATGTGTTTTTTGTTTACTTCAGGCACACTCTACTTGTAAAGTTTAAGATCAGTTTAATCATACAGTCAGAGAACTTTCCTATCTTCCATGCTTATGTTTTACTGGAGTGCAATCCTTCATAATGTCAAGAATATATTGAACTGCTGGAAAGCTAAAGGCAACAAAACAAAATCTGAGAACATTTGTTTTGCACAAGTAATTTGTCCAGTTTCTTATTAATATATTGAGAGCTCTTCTCAGCAACGTAAAACTGCCTTTTGGAGACCACATGGTACTGCAAGAAAATGCTGGGAGAAAATTGTAAGAGTTGCCATAAATAAAGCACTTGTCATATTACGGGTAAGTGCAGAGGTCTTTCTACTGTTATGCACCCAAAAATGGGCATAATACAGATCCTATTATGCTGTAGCTGCTGATTTTTAAGCTCTTAAAATTACACTAGCTTCCTGAACTATCATGTCTAAAAAAAAAAATATTTGTTATGTTTTTATGAAATGAATTATTTGCATAATGCATTTAGACTGGGAACAAAAAAATATTTAGACATTTGTGCCTGCAGAATTGAACTCACTGAGTATCTAAGCAAGAAAAGAAATACATTTCTGCTGCTGTTGAATAGACACTACCAAGAGGCCTAACAGATACCACGGTTCCCTAAATGATGGAGACTGTAAAATAAGCCACCTTCACAAGGTTAAACTTGGGAAGGTGATAGGAAAAAAAAATATCTTTTTTCCTGAGGGAGATTTTCATGTGGTCTTAGTATTAGGAGAAGAAACAAAATGGTTATTTTTATTACCTTAGTTTATCACACTTAATTCTACGCTAGAACATTTAATGAATACATCAAGTATTTTATTTACTATCATATCCCAAAGCGCATATTATTTTTGCATAGCATAAAGAATTAGAGTCTATATATTATACTTCAACTTAAGATACTTCGAGAAGCTCCTCCTATTCTGTCAAGAGACGTATCTGAGACAATAAATGGTCAAAAAAACCACTGACATCCTTTTAAACACTGGTGTATAGTTGCTGCAATTTTCCTCAACTGTATTCCCTTCTTAGACTTTTCTAGAATGGTTAAAAAATCAAAACTATAATTACTCATACTCATCTGTTCAGCTTCTCAGCCCATACAATAACCTTTCATAGAGCAAGGAAGTACCATGTGTGTGCGTGAGAGAGACTGCTAACCACAACTCCTGCCCAGCTGCTGTCCTAGACTAGTAGGGTGGGTATTTGGCCAAAGATTTCTCATTTCCTCGCAATTCACTGCTGCAGAAAGGAAGAAACAATGAAATCTGCTGAAACTTCAAAATATTATGTTTTACTGCTGCACTCTTGTAGGGGTAAAGCAGGAGATGAAAGCTTATTGATGGATGCAAAAGCTACAGGGCAGAAATCCAATGACTCCTTTTCCACACAGCACAGAATGTACTGCTGTCCTCTCCAGCTCTTCAGCAGCACACTCAGTGAAAAGCTTATCCTACAGCATACTATTTTTATATTTTTCATTTTTATAAAAGTTGGTAGGAAGCAGTATACACACCAGGTCTTTTGTATCATGCTAGTGAACTTCACAGACTTTTATTGTTGACTATCACAGAGAGAACTAAGGCTATATCTGCCATGTGAAAGCACCAAAGCAAACCCAAAATACAGCTGAACTGTGGCAGAGATGATACCACAGTTTGAATAGACTAGAGGTAACAGAATAAAAGGCCATGTTTCAAAGCCAATGCAGTTTACTGATTGGTGTTAAAATCTCAAGCCTCTTTCAGAGTCTGTGTGAAGTTATTTTAACAAGCTTAGGGCCCTTTTCCAAGTAAGATATTCAAATCACAAAAAGGCTAAGAACTGCTATCACAGTAGGCACTGACATCTTGTTAAGAGCTTTGACCAGTGAGAATAGGAACAGAGAATGAACTGCTTTCTCACCCCTGCAGACAGACTGTCACAGAGTGAAGGAGAGACTGGCCTATAGAACCATTTGTTCTGCTAGTGGATTGAGGGTCAGACTCACTGTCACAGCTGAGACAGCAGGGCCTACACAACAACAGCAAAGAAAAGGAAAAAAGAGGGATGCAATCAGGATGCTTTTTCTCTTACCACAAAAAAGAAAAAAATATATGCGAGCTTGCTGGCTTGCTTGCATCTTGTTACACAAAAGCTGAAACACAGCTCTACAGGGTGAAGTATGGGAAGCAGTGTGGCAGAGGTATACATCATTTTCTGCATATGCAGCTGCATTTGTAACAGGGTTTTCCACCAGGAATTCAGTAGAAGTCATTATCTCAGGCAATATTGCAGAACCTTCTGCTTCATGATAAAACCAAACATACTCAATGCCTGAGCATCCATGCTCACTCTCCTACTAATTGCAAGCTGCCTGCCTTCCCTTCCCTCTACCATCCACCTCTCCAGTTGCATTAAATGATGGCAAATTAGCAGTTAATTTCCAATCTTTCCATACATTATAAAATCCTAAGGATGGACTTCTGTCATCCTGAACACTTCTATCATTTGTTATTCATTTCCTAAATGGTCCAGTTTTGTTATAACCAAGCAACAAGCACTAGTCCAGCCTCATGAACCTCACAGACTCACATCTTGATCCCACTGTGTTTAGAAGCAGGAAAGACACCCTTTCCAAAAGCAGAGAAAGTGCAAAGTTCATTTTGTGGGATGGAAACACTCACACACAAAAGGCTTTAACAAGTCCAAGCACAGTGCTGTTTTGGCTTTTTAAAAAATCATGCGTTAACAACACTTTTGTGATTTAGTAGCCTCATTCCTAAATCTCATTGAAACTCACACTGACTTATGAACAACTGACAAACCAAGTGAAAATATTATGTGTTATGAAATGCAGCTTTCTTTTAATTATCAAAACTATTTTAAATTAACATACTAAAGTTTAGGCTTCCAAAATGCTTGATAGTAATCTGCAACTCATTTCTAGATTCTGAATTTAAATTCTTGGGCTTTTAGTCTACATTTTCACTTTTCTTTGAAATGCATAATATCAGAATCATATCACATGCTTGTAGGCTGTCAAACAACTTTTAATGCAGTTCTGCTTTATCCATTTGCTATGTGATATTGGACATCAGCTTTTCTTGTTTTGTGAATCTTTCAATTTTAGCAGTTCAAAATGTTACACTTCAGTACTGGAAGCATACTGTTTCCTGTTGAGCTCTTCAGCTTCCAAATTTTCTTCTTTAAAGTTTTAAAACTTAAATGTGAAAGCATTTTATAAAAAGTTTGCTCAGTATCATCAAATGTAATTGCATACATTAAAATAATAACTATAAAATCATCATGCCAGCCATTCTGAGAAAATACACATTTTGCATAAAGTAAACTTCAAACTTCACGCTCCAGCACACATGCCCTTGAACAAATTCATGTTTTGACCTTGATTCTCATGATCTGTCAGGTTTATATTATGATTGCGAGGGACTGAAGATTTTTTTGTTTGTTTGTTTGATAACTTTATTAGTTCTCATTCAAGCCATGACCCCAATACATGTTTAATCCCCAAGTCCAGTTTTTCAGCCTAGCAAACATCGCTACTATCAGAGACTGGACTCAAGTAAGCACATAATCAGGCATGCATTCAGCTCAGAAACAACACTGCACAGCAGAAAACAGGAGGGAACAACTTCTTAATACACCTTTCAGCTGTTGTGGTAGCAGGTGCTCTCATCTATGCCAGGGCAAAGAAAAATTGATGACAGCTAGTAAAGTTCATGTGAAGGATACTGAACACCAAAAGTTTAACTGTGAGATAGAAAAGAAGAAATATCACTGAATATAGGAGGCTAATACAGGAATATAATTGCAGTCTCTTGATCAGAAGTACCCGGCTACACAAGAAGCCAACAAATGTTTGGTGGTATGCTATACAAGAGTCACTTAACTGGTAGCCTGTCCTCCTCTTCACCTGACTAAAGCTTTTTCTGTGGAATAACTTCTGACATTCTTTCTAGTTTCACTTTGCAGCCCGGCTGGAAACTGGAAACTGTTTTACAAATGGTGCAAGGTAGCAATTCTTTTTATCAACACTTTGCAAAATACAATGGGTAATGCTGAAAACCATTACTGTGGAAATCAGTTGAAGACCTCCAGTAAGAGGGTAAGAATCACCTCCCAGCAAGAGGCATGAGTAAATTTCTAGCTGAATCTTACTTGCTTGAGCATCTAGAAAACCACTGAATATATGTTTCAATTCTTCTTATACATAGGCAGAATTTTTATGACCTTTAAAAATGCTGCAAAAGAAAAACCTTCTCCTTCATTGTTACCTGAAACTCAAAATAAATCTGCAGTACCCACATCCAGCTGTTGTGAATGAACCTTCCAATACTGGATTTATCTAACCTGTAAGGCTGAAAGTACTGCAAGGCTTACTTGGCTGCAGCCAATATACAGAATGAAATTATGCTGGAAATAAGAAGGTATCCAAATGGTAGAAATTGTGGTTTGTAGTTTAAACATGCTTAGAAAAGTACTTTAAATATCTTAAATTGAATGTACTTAAGGATAAAAAGATAAAACAAAAGCTCAGAGATCTTGCTTTTCGAGGGAGCCCAGGTGTCAATGAAAAAAGATCAAGTTAAAACCCCTTTCCAGTTAGCCTTTGCTTTGGAGGTGGCAGCTGACCATTTAGGAGACAGAACAGAGAAAGCTTATGACCATGCTTTCAGGTGCTCTGTAATGATGTAGGCAGGGAATATATTTGCAGTGAACACAGTAAGCAGTAAGCATGAAGACTAGGCACTGCATGAAATACAGTAAACCAAAAAATTTTCCTCTCAGTCAGAAATGCCCATTTCAGCTTCCAAAAAGTTTTCCCCTATGAGAGGCTGTCTCATAAGATGATCTCTTGATTAGTGTATTGTGTTAGTGCCATGCAACAGAAGAGACAATCTGAATACTGGAATATCAGGAAGGGATTCTACAGGTACATTGCAAATAAAAGACAGGCTAGGGACAATGTGGGCCCTCTCCAGAAACTATCAGGAGAACTGGCTACGCTGGATTTGAAGAAGGCTGAGGTTCTCGAAGTCTTCTCTGCCTCTGTCTTCACTGGCAAATGCTCTGACCACACCACCCAAGTCTTGGAAGGCAGATGCAGGGACAGTGAGAATGAAGACCC